>BQNB010019784.1:0-13325 GCA_026074375.1 Tanacetum coccineum | reverse complement strand
TTTCTATTCTTTTGGCATTTATTTGGCTTTTATTAGGCAAAATCCCGGGTAAATTAGATGTACAATTAAGCAAATATCAGGTATCATTTCATAAAGGAACAGGTTGAAAATGGTATAATTGAATTATATTTTGTCAGAACTGAATACCAATTAGCTGACATGTTTACGAAAGCCCTTCCTGAGGATCGGTTTAAGTATCTTGTCAGAAGGATTGGTATGAGATGTTTGACTCCAGCGGAATTATAGGTTCTGACAAATAAGTCTGCTTGATATAATCATCAAACATCACCATGTACATATTTTTGAGAAAAGCAAAACACAAAAATATAAAACTTCAAAAAGAAAATACAAAATTAAAAAATCAGAAAATTTCCAAAAAGATTCTTCTCGACATGTCTCTTGGAATCGATAACATTTACGTGCTTAGAAATTTCGATTAACATTGACACGGGTGTGTAAATGAAGTTCGAGCGAGAGTTGCAAATAGTTTCAAAACATGTCATTTCTAATTTTCTAAATGGCTTATGTGCAAATATCAGTACATAACCCGGACTTCAAATAAAGGAAGGTTTATAACTTATCCTCACAACGAGAAAATTAACGTTTCTCGGTCTTGAGCTGTTCTTACAAGACATTCAATGTTTTTAGCTCAAGAAAAAGGATAGTGTATGTTTCAGTGCGCTTACCCTTACCGTTAGAAGAGAAGTCCTCTAACATTTGGTTTTTCAAAAAGTTGAACATGATTTTTTCAAGAATTTCTCGATGACAATTCATAATCTTTCAAAATTGTGTGTTCAACACTCCAACCCTCACAATGTTTTCAAAAGACAACAAATTTTCAATTGGTCCTATTTTTGAGGGGGAGTTTTTTGAAAAACAAAGTTTTAATGTTCTTGGATACATCAACAACGACAACTCTTATGTATTCAAAACATTATCATAATGTATTTCAAGACATATTTTAATCTTAATGTATTTCAAAAACTAAGTGTTTATTATTTAAAATAAGAGGAGAAAATTTATTAAAATATGATCTAATCGACTCAATGTGCTGAACAGTAAGAAAAGGTTTTATGGTTTGATCTTATACCCAACAACATCTTAATTTCACGACGATTCTGAAGTCATAAGGTGGTTAGGTTAGGAATCAATCCTATGATCCAACCAGAACCAGAGGATCTACCCAAGGATAATCCAAAGTTAGAAATAGCAGTCCTTAGGTATGATTGGAGATGAATGTATATGGGAATAATGCCGACTAAGATTGAGCTAACACTGGAACAATCACAACAAGGTGTTAGTAATGACGTCCTGGTAAGCATTGAAGGCGTTGAAGAATGAAAAAGAAATGTATGGATAAAGGGTCTAAAGAAAGAAGCCCTCCACACAACTTAAGGCAGAAACCGGGTCAATACATATGCTGTCAGAATCACAAGTTGATTGCTGACATTAAAAACGACATCATGGACCCAGTGATGCAATGCACAACCCTTCCCAGCCATTCGGGTTTCTCTCAACAGAAACTTGTCTCATTTGTCACGGAGATACACACGTTACTATTGACATCTCATCTGAGATCAGCTGATATAATAGGTGGCAAACTGCTCAGCCTCCGAGTACTAAAACCAAAATGCATTAATCGAGTCTGAGCAAGAGATCAATCAAAATCTCGTTAGACACATTCCATTTCATACACTTGTTGAACATCATTCAGGTTCACAAGCTTTATCAAAGTCCACGTAATATCATTGTAGATAATTGCTAGAACATTCAAGTGATACTCTTTCTAGTATTCACAATGACGATGAAATCCTTCCAGTGTCATCATCAAAACAGCACGCGTAGTGACTTGCGAGATTCTATATGAATCAAACTTTATGACAACTGGATATCGATTTGTCAGTAAATGAATTGACGGTTGATGAATTTTGATAAAACATGACCACACTCGGATGTGTTACAAACACTCTTTAACGAGTGACACTCGATTGATTTTCAATAATTTTTCTCGTCTATTAGAACGTAAACATTGCAGGTCAAACGGGGAACGGCAACCTCAATCCCATCTAATGCGCAATCTACGAAGACATACTATCTAGAAAGCTCAAGATTTTAAAGACAAAGACTTCCGCTAACTCTATTAAAAGCTTTCAAGATGACAAAACGTATGAGCATGTTGGTCCAAAAGACACAAGATCCAAGATGCAAAGACGATAAAAACAATGACAAAGGCTCAAAGTTAAGATCGCAAAGCAAGAAGGTAACAAGCCTACAACAAATAACGAAGACAAGACCAAGAACACTCGAGCCTTAAACGACAAAACAATTTACTGAATCTCATGAAGGAGTGTCATCATATGAACTCACCTTCGGGGGAGATTGGTACCTCAATTTTTATTGAGACAATAAAGAAGGCTCGTTCCGTGTTCAAGACCTCACTTCAGGGGAATTGTTAGCCTCAATTTCTTGAACGAACAAGGAAGCTCGGTCACTCAACATGAGCTTCGTCTCCTTTAATTTGTTAATGTTTGTAACAGGATAATATCGGAATCAGCTCGATAAATAATCTAATATGTATATGTTTATGGGGTTTAATCCCAAGCAAAAACCCGACCCGTGTCCTATAAACAGTTTAGAACCCATCGAAACAACAACGTCAAATGGCGTCTGCGGAAAATAACAGTTCAGGCCCCGTTCCCAATGTTTCAATGACGTTTGAACACACAGTTCAAGCCTCGGTCTCATGTCAATGATGTCTGATACACAACAGTTCAACCTCGCACTCAATGTAAATGGTGTCTGCTGAAAATAACACTTCAGGCCCCGTTCCTCAATGTTCAAAAGACGTTTGATCACAGCAGATCAAGCCTCGGTCTTAATGGCAATGACTTCTGATCATAACCGTTCAGAACTCAGAATTCAAGACCACAGCAATGAACAGACAAGTTCAAAGCTGGTTCCAAAAGTTGTTCCTTAAGCAAGCAAGATGGCAAAGACGATAAAGACAATGACAAAGGCTCAAAGTCAAGATCGCAAAGCATGAAGGAACACGTTTACAACAGATAATGAAGAAAAAGACCAAGAACACTCGAGCTTAAACGACAAAAGCAATCTCACTGATCTCATGAAGGAGTGTCATCAATGAACTCACTTCGGGGGAGATTGTTAGCCTCAATTTTATTGAGTCAATAAAGGAAGCTCATTCCCGTGTTCAAGACCTCACTTCGGGGGAGATTGTTAGCCTCAATTTATTGAGTCGAACAAGGAAGCTCGGTCACTCTACGATGGAGCTTCGGTCTTTAATTAGTTAATGTTGTAATAGAATATTATCGGGAATCGGGCTCGATAGATAATCTAATCTTGTATATGTTTCGGGTCTAATCCCCAGCAAAACCCGAGCCCGGGTCCTAGTTAAATATCCCACGCGTCGTAGGGATATATATATAGATATTTTCCTAAGAAAATATCTAAGAATTCTCATAATATCTATTTTCTAAATCTAAAAATCTTTTTTTCTCTCATCTCTCTCTCTTCTCTCTCTCCCTTTTTGATTCTCTCTCTCTAGTTTTCTTAGTTCTTGATCCGTGTTGTGATTTATGAAGTGAAGTATTAATCGGGTTCCTACAATTGGTATCAGTCGCCTCGGGTGGATTTCGTGGTTTTTTTGTTGTTGTGAGCTTATTGGATTCGGCAGTTGGGTTATTTCATCACTCGGAAACCATATTTTTTTTGTGGCTCATTTTGATGTTGGAAACGCCTTGTTAGAGCTCAAAGTCTCTAGGCTTCATTGGGTTATTTTTGGTGCTACTCGGGTGAAAAGAAGAGAAGAACAAAACAGAAGGAAAAACGTACAACCGAACGAGAAGAAAAAAAGTTACAACTGAACGAGTGGAAAGACGTTAGCACCGAACGAGTGGAAAACTTGTACAACCGAACGAGTGGAAACACTTTAGAACCGAACGAGTTTAAACGTCTTGGACCGAACGAGTTTCATCTTTCGAGGACCGAACGAGTTCCATCCTTCAAGGACCGAACGAGTAACTTGTTAAGGTGAACCGAACGAGCGAAAAATCTCAAGGACCGAACGAGGGAAAATTTTTCGAGGACCGAACGAGCAAATTTTTTTTTGGATCGAACGAAAAAAAATTTTCGAGGACCGAACGAGTTTTTTCCATAGAGCCGAACGAGTGGAACCGAACGAACAAAATTTTTTTTGGACCGAACGACCAATTTTTTTTTTGACCGAACGCAAAAAAAAACCTAACAAACGGACCGAACGAATGCGAAAAAAAATTATTTTGATTCGAACAGAGCAAAAATTATTTTTGAGTAATAAAAAAAAAAAACGAACGAGAGCGAAAAAATTTTCAAGGATATGATCCCTCGGAACGGATGGAAAATCTTTCTAGGGAAATTCTACCCTGCGAACGAGTGACAAATCTGAAGGACCAAACGAGTTTTTGTTGTCTCAAACCGAAACGAACGTTAATTTTCGATAGAGTCCGTTACGGTGGACAAAAATACGTAGGACTTTCTCAGAACTAAGGAAAAACATGTGTGACGAAAAAGGGTTTCAGTAAAACTGCCATAACTTTGATCCGTAAAGTCCGTTATAGGCCCGTTCCGTGTTGGACCTCTCAAATCGAAGAGAAAAAAACGTGACGGATCACGCTGTATCCACCCTTTAGCTGGTTAAGGATTTTCGAAGCACCTCATAAACCATCATTTCTTGATTTATTGACATTTTTTAGTTTCTTTTTCTGGAATTTTCGCCGCTGATTCCGAAGCAAATCCACTCTCGGTTTTTCTATTGATTTGTAAATTTCACCGTTAATTCAATTTATCGGTTTTAATCATTGACGTTGTAAAATCCTAGTTCCTGTCGAACGTGAAACTTGAATTACACATTCCACATCATTCAGTTCACATCATATCATAAGATCCAACAAAATCTTTTACACTTCACAATACACGATATAATGGAAAAGGAATGATACTCTTTATCTTCGTGTTAAGATTAGGAAATTAAACAAATGCAAACTAATTCAAGACAAATCAAAAGAAAGTTGCATGGGAATCTTTTTCAACAAAATTCTTTCACACCTCAAAGTGTCTTTCAAACAACGACTTAAAAGGAAGTCGGAACCGAGTGAAGGATTTCAAACGCGCATTTACTACACCTCTTTTTTGTTCGGTCAAGCATCTAGAGACTTTCACGGGTCAATGTTCTGTCATGGATCAACTACAAAAGCAAATTGACAACGAAGAATTTCAAGATATTGGATCCATGTCTGGCTTTTTAGTACTCGGAGACCAGCAGTTTCAGATGTTCATAAAGTCACGTGTTTTTTTTTGGATGATGAATATGTTGACATGACATTCAACAAATTCCTACAATACACTCGACTCGATATTCCAGAATTCCATGACACACTGATCCAACACATGAAATTTGTTAAGAAGTCGATTGGTAAAAGAGCGCTGCATAAAATGAAGTATGACAGCAGGGTGAATGAAAGACTGATGCAGACGACAGAGGAAAAGGTTGATTCGAGTAAAGCATTGGATGCTAGTTTGGTTGATACAGAAAGCAATGGGACAACATTAAAAGAGCAAGATACAAGCAACAGATCAGGGAATGATTCACATGCTGATGATGCAGATATCAGACCCATCTCTGATGAAGAGCCAATGGCTGAGGTACAAATGACTGCTGATGATAATGTATCTGCTACAGGACAACAGCATACTGAGCAACCTGAATTCATTAATGAAGGAGAGGTTGACCAGAATGCTGAACATGTCATTGACATATTGTCCTTTGACTGCTAAATTAACTGTTGACAAGACAATGACTTCTCAAATCAAATCACTCGAGTCTGAAAATGTTTGTCTCATAAAGACTGGGTTGCCGCGTCAAGAAAGATTTTGCAAAACTCGAATGCACATTGTATTTTATCCTTGAACTACAAATGCAAAACTATGTTTAAAATCAGGGCAACAGAGTTCCAAATTTTAAAAGAGGTAAAGTTAATGAAGGCCAAAGTTAAATAATGACATCGATGTTAACTGAAACAATAAAAATCGAATTGGAACATTGTGTGGCCTAAATTACTTGCAAGAGATATGAGCAGTTAATAAGCAAAAAGAGCATTTGAAAAAAGGACTTACAAAGACTCTTTTTCTGATTCTTATCAAAAGTACACGTGTTCAGGACAAAAAACCAGAATGACTTCTTTAATGGAAACATCTGAACAGGAAAAGTCTAATGAAAATGCTGATGTATAGCTCGATTCAGAAAAAGGGCGTTTGCAATTGCAGCATTATTTAAAATTGAGTTAAGGGAAACTAACAGGAATTAGTCGTGTATACTAAGTTTTTCAAAACCATACAAATCTTGGGAAAACCGGTTGGACAACCTCTCTAAAGTCCAATCCCATTGTTTGACATACCGACTGCGTTTAAGTCTGAAAGACCTAGAATTTCAAAAACCTTGGTTTGCCTCCCAAAGTTAATGTGAACAAACGACTTGTCCAAAAACCTCCCCCAAGTCATACACATATTTTGCCTAAGGGAAGAGAATCTGCCATGACATAACCTCATCAAATGATTGCACAAGCTCATCTAGGTATAGCTCAAACGAACTTTGGTTATTAATCACTACCTAGAGAAAGCTAAGAAAATAGACACATGAACACTCGAGGATCCCTAAAATTTTTCTTCTGATCCAAACTTTTGTTTTGCTTGACATGTCAGAAATGTGTCTTTAATGCCAATCAAGAAGCTTGTGTTAATAAAATTCTGAAAGAAGTCAACTCGCGTGCTAAGTTCCATCATCAATAAGACAACAACAGATAACAAAAACGTAGAGAAAATAAGGGTTGCAATGAAACCAAAAAGACAGATCCCAAAAGGACATAGGTTTTCAATCAACAAGACTACCACTGTCATGAGAAAACAACAAGTCCTAGATCTTGTCTTAGGTGGCAACCAACGGGTAGAATTCTCAAGACTGTTTTCTTAATGGGTTCCACAGGAAAGACATTATCCCTAGCACAACAAAGGTTAAAAGTGAACCCCTAAATGGTTCCAATGCAGATATCACTAACCAATGTGAAAGCAAACAAGCTCTTAATGTCAGTGCAGGTACTCTCTTAAGTACAGGTACATCGTTCAATCCTACAGAGGAACGGACTCGGAGTTTGGTTGCTGAAATGAAAAGACTGATTATCTCAGGGAAACTGGGGCTTCAAGGGAATTTTGATCTGATGATCTCATAATGACGTTTGAACACAATAGGTCCAAAGACTCGGTCACAATGTTTCAAATTACGTTTGATCGCAGCAGATCATGCTGCCTCGGTCTTCAAAAGCAATGATGTCTGATCACACACAGTTTCAGACATCACCACCACAACGATAAGAGTTGTTCCTGTTGAAAATGTCTCTTCAGGCCTCATTACTCAAGGACAAAATGGCGTCAGGGACTTATGACAACTCTGACTACCCCGTGCCCCAAGACAAAATGTTGTTTCTTCAGCAGAAAAGACGATTCATCATACAAGGCGTTAGTTTGAAATTCTCTTCACGTCCTTTTACTTTAATGGAATATTAACCAATCCAACACACGGTCTTGCTGACAAAAAAATACAATGATCAAGCAAGGAATGCTTTCATTTCAAGAAGATGAATTTATCAATCCTTTTTGTACCGGGTACAAGAATTGGTGGAGTTCTTACTCACGCAACATTAATAAATACGATGTGCATTCATCTTCAACCACAAAGTCCATGATTTCCGATAGGACCAGAGATATCCATTGAAACATGTTGTGGAAATCCTCATCCATGCCAGGATTCTAACATGACGACGCTCTGCCACAGATCCTAATAAGTGTATGTTTCGCACTCTCCGGTGAGTTTTGTTGAACACCAACTGAAACATTAAGGAGGCAATGGCTAATTCTGCAATGGTATCGAAGCAATTGCAGGATGAAATTCATCAGTTCGACAGACTAAAAGTCTGGGAAATAGTCGACAAAATTTTGGCAGATGATTATAAAGCTAAATTGGTTATCGGAAGAACTAGAAGGATGAGATCATGAACTGTAATTCGCACAACATGACTTGTTCGCTAAAGGTTATGCTCAGGAAGAGGGTTATTGATTTTGATCAGAATCTTTGCTCAGTTTGCTCGCTTGGAAGCAGTTTGGATTTTAGTTTGCCCAAGCAAGCACAAAGTCTTTTCCATCTCTAATCAGAATGGAAGTGAAATCGGGCCATTTCTAAAGGGTCTACTGAAGGAGGAGGTTTTATTTTGACTCAGCCAGAAGGGTTCGTTGATCCAGATCATCCAGAAAAAGTCTACCTACTGAGGAAAGCTTTGTATGGATTAAAGCAAGCTCCAAGAGCCTGGTACGATGAACTATCAAACTTCCTGATGTCCAAAGGCTTTTCTAAAGGTACAATTGACCCAACTTTATTCAAGATAAAATACGGGGAGGATATTCTACTTGTGCAGATTTACGTTGATGACATAATTTTTGGATCGACAAATCCTAAATATTCAAAACGATTTGAAAAATTAATGCACAGTAGATTTGAAATGTCCTTAATGGGGGAGATGAAATTCTTTTTAGGACTTCAGATCCACCAGTCCCCAAAAGGTATTTTTATCAATCAGGCCAAGTACGCTTTAGAAATTCTGAAAAAAGCCATAATATTGGAACAACTGTCACTCCATTGGTTCACCATTGGCTACAAAACCCAAAACTAGATGTAGATTTGAGTGGGGAACCCGTTAGACAAATCTGATTATCATAGTAATAATCGGGTCTCTCTTTGTACTTGACATTTGTAGACAGACTTAGCTGAAAGCAGTAGGATATTGATGCACGTTATCAGCAGAACCAACTCAAACTGCTCATCAAGGAGGTTAAAAGAATCTTTAAATTACCTAAAGGGTACCATTAACATGGGACTCGGGTATCACAAAAGGATTCTGGCTTTGAACTAACAGCTTTCAGACGTGATCATGCCGGATGCCTTGATGATACTAGGAAAGGCAACTTCCTGGAGTGGGATTTACATTACTTGGTGCTAACTTGTAGTGGATTTCAAAGAAACAATACTGCACTGCATGCCTCAGCAGCAGGCAGAGTATGGGGCATTATCTGCAAGTTGTGCTCAAGTAATGTGGGAATGAGGTAACAGCTTCAATGATTTATGGCTTCAACTACAACAAAAATACCATTGTTACTGCGGGATCTCAGTCATGCCATAGCGATCTCATGCATCCCCGTACAGCATTCCACGCGAACAAACGCACATCCCATTCGCGAACAAAGCACATCCATACTCGGTATCATTTCATAAAGGAACAGGTTGAAAATGGTATAATTGAATTATATTTTGTCAGAACTGAATACCAATTAGCTGACATGTTTACGAAAGCCCTTCCTGAGGATCGGTTTAAGTATCTTGTCAGAAGGATTGGTATGAGATGTTTGACTCCAGCTGATCTGGAGGTTCTGACAAATGAGACTGCTTGATATCATCATCAAACATCACCATGTACATATTTTTGAGAAAAGCAAAATACAAAAATATAAAACTTCAAAAAGAAAATACAAAATCAGAAAAACAGAAAATTTCCAAAAAGATTCTTCTCGACATGTCTCTTGGAATCGATAACATTTACGTGCTTAGAAATGTCGATTAACATTGACACGGGTGTGTAAATGAAGTTTGAGCGAGAGTTGCAAATAGTTTCAAAACATGTCATTTCTAATTTTCTAGATGGCTTATGTGCAAATATCAGTACATAACCCGGACTTCATATAAAGGAAGGTTTATAACTTATCCTCACAACGAGAAAATTAACATTTCTCGGTCTTGAGCTGTTCTTACAAGACATTCAATGTTTTTAGCTCAAGAAAAAGGATAGTGTACGTTTCAGTGCGCTTACCCTTAGCGTTAGAAGAGAAGTCCTCTAACATTTGGTTTTTCAAAAAAATTGAACACAATTTTTCAAGAATTTCTCGATGACAATTCATAATCTTTCAAAATTGTGTGTTCAACACTCCAACCCTCACAATGTTTTCAAAAGACAACAATTTCTTAATTGGTCCTATTTTTGAGGGGGAGTTTTTTGAAAAACAAAGTTTTAATGTTCTTGGATACATCAACAACGACAATTCTTATGTATTCAAAACATTATCAAAATGTTCCAAACCATTCATGCTGATAATATTTTCTCCCATAGAATTTTCAAGACATATTTTAATCACAAGGTATTTCAAAAACTAAGTGTTTATTATTTAAAATAAGGGGAGAAAATGTAATTAAAATATGATCTATCGATCTCAATGTGCGAAGAAAGGTTTATGGTTCGATTCAATATTATATAACCAACAACAACTTAAGTTCACTGACGATTCTGAAGTCATAAGGTGGTTAGGTTAGGAATCAATCCTATGATCCAACCAGAACCGGAGGATCTACCCAAGGATAATCCAAAGTTAGAAATATCAGTCCTTAGGTATGATTGGAGATGAATGTATATGTAAAAATGCCGACAAAGATTGAACTAAACACTGGAACAATCACATACAAGGTGTTAGTAATGACGTCTTGGTAAGCATTGAAGGCGTTGAAGAATTAAAAAAGAAATGTATGGATAAAGGGTCTAAACAAAGAAGCCCTCCACACAACTTAAGGCAGAAACCGGGTCAATACATATGCTGTCAGAATCACAAGTTGATTGCTGACATTGAAAACGACATCATGGACCCAGTGATGCAATGCACAACCCTTCCCAGCCATTCGGGTTTCTCTCAACAAAACTTGACCATTTGTCAACGGATATACACACGTTATCTATTGACAATCTCATTTCGAGATCATTGATATGGAATATGTGGCAAACTGCTCCACCTCCGAGGGTCTAAACCAAAATGCACTAATCGGTCTAGAACCAAGAGTTAAAAAACAATCAAATCTCAGTAAGGACATCATTCCAATTCAAACACTTGTTAACATAATCAGGTTTCACAAGATGTTATCAAGAGTCCTACTGCAATATCATTGTGATATTTTCCAGAACATTCAGAGTGATACTCAGTTATTATTCACAATGACTAATGGAAATCCTCCATGCATCATCAAACATGCACTTGTCGGTAGGTGACTTAGCGATATTCTATATGAATCAAACTTGTGACGACAACTGGATATCGATTTGGTCCAGTAAATGAAATTGACGGATGATAATTTTGATAAAAACATTGACACACTCGATGATTACAAAAGCACTTTAACGAGTGACACGTCGATTGATTTTCAAATCAATTTCTCGTTTATCACTAACGTAAACCTGCAGGTCAAACGGTGGTAACGGCAACCTCAATCCCATTCAAATGCTCAATCTACGAAGACATACTATCTAGAAAGCTCAAGATTTAAAAGACAAAGACTTCCGCTAACTCTGAGTTAAAGCTTTCAAGATAATGCAAAAGTATGAGCATGTTGGGTCAAAGACACAAGATCGCAAGATGGCAAAGACGATAAAGACAATGACAAAGGCTCAAAGTCAAGATCGCAAAGCATGAAGGAACAAGCCTACAACAAATAACGAAGACAAAGACCAAGAACACTCGAGCTTAAACGACAAAAGCAATCTCACTGATCTCATGAAGGAGTGTCATCAATGAACTCACTTCGGGGGAGATTGTTAGCCTCCAATTTTATTGAGTCAACTTAAAGTGCTTATTTACAAACACAAGCATAATCAGACAATGCATGTGTTAGCCTCAATTTATTGAGTCGAACAAGGAAGCTCGGTCACTCTACGATGGAGCTTCGGTCTTTATTTAGTTAACGTTGTAATAAAATATTATCGGGAATCGGGCTCGATAGTTAATCTAATATTGTATATGTTTCGGGTTTAATCCCAAACAAAACCCGAGCCCGGGTCCTAGTTAAATATCCCACGCGTTGTAGGGATATATATATATATAGATATTTTCCATATGAAAATATCTAATTTCATAATATCTAATTTCTAAAAAATCTCTCTCTCTCTTCTCATCTCTAAATCTTTTCTACTCTCTTTCTCTTTTCTTATTTCGATTTGTGTTTGTGTGTTATGAAGTGAAGTGGTAAATCGAGAACCTACACAACACATAGTAGTATTTACGATAAAAACAACTGACCATGAATAAACATCCCCGAGCGAATCAACCGCAACGGAATGCAACTCACCAAACGCCAATCTCCTAACACCCAAACCCTCATTAACCCTGGGCCGAAACACGGTCTCCTCATCTCCAAAACCCAACCTCCCACCATCACCTTTCCCCCAAACCCCACATCTTCCCATCAACCACCACCACATAATGAAACAACCCGCACACAACACCAATCTCCATCAACCCATTATCATTTTGACATGTGGACGGTGTAAATGTGATGTATATGCATTTGTCACAAGACACAGATCACATCACAGTTTTAGATCAATTGCATCATACATAAAATTACACACATAAACAGTTTCTACTCATAACATAAACAAAAGATAAGCTTTTACATCAATATTTTCCAAAAAAACACCTAGTGCATCATCATTTCAGAACAACTGCATCACAGTATAAATTTAATAGTTTATGCATCACAGTGTAAAACTAGCGCATCACAGTTATAAAGTTCAATAAGACATTTTATCAAACACCTTGTAAGCACCTTTTGTACACATATTTTGTATCTCTGTTTTCCACATTTTGTTTCAGATCTAGAAGGAAACATGATGTAGTTTGAATAAAACTCTGAATATAACATATCTAGATCAATGAAAACACAATAACCGAACTGTAGGTGTTTGAATTAGGATCCTAATACATTAACTATCGATGAATTAAACTCACTTGTGTTTGATGAATCACTCGACATCTACACAATCGATGTTGAATTAGGATAAGAACATCAAATCGTTGAACTATGGTGAATACCCATGATTAGACAACGATGAATGGTGGTGAACTGTGGAGATCGGTGGTGAAGGTATCAAAAGTTGAAGGTACGGTGGAATGGTGTGAAGTCACGAAGATCTGGTAAATATGTGCACTTACGGGAGGGATGTATGTAAGATGACGAAAATACCCTAGAGGTTATAATTTTAGAGGCGGGGTTGGAGCGACAGGTGTCATGCTCACGTTTCTTCTTATCTTTTTTATTATAATGTCTCTCTCCTCACTGCCTCTTCCAAGCTTTCCCCGGGCTAAGGAAGGTAGATAAAATTAATAAAAAATATAGCGCTTTTTGTATAATA
>BQNB010019783.1:11595-63164 GCA_026074375.1 Tanacetum coccineum | reverse complement strand
TCTAGCTCCTCTTCTCTATTCTTTCACTTTCGTATAATTACTACTATGCAAATATGACATATAACAAGTGGTATCTATCACCGGGAGAGATCTAGTGTGTGTTTCGTGGATCAAATCGAGCTTAATTGTGCCAAATTTCGATCAAGGAGCTTTCGTATCGTTGAGTTCGTATGTTTCGTAACACATTAAGTGATGAGATTTACGATTTGATGAGTTTTTTTAGCATAAAACGTTGAACTATAACTTTCGTAATCACCAATTTGTAGATTTAATAATTAGTTTACGAAAAATACTTGCTTGGTATTGAATTTGATCCAAAAATATGGATTTGAAAGCTTTCGTAAATCAAGAAATAGGTTTCGGTAACTGTTTTTAGGTGGGAAATTGCTTTTGTATTTCAGTTTTGAGCTTTCGTATCATACTTAAGGTTACGTAACTCTCATACGTAAGTGTTTTCTTAGCTTTCGTAACGTAGTTGAGCTTTCGTAAAACTATAATTAGCTTTCGTAACATAGAAATTGCGATCGTTTTATGCAATGTTAGGCATTGTTCACAATACTTTCATTGCTCGAACGCCTCAACAAAATGGGGTTGTTGAACGTAGAAATCATACACTTGTCGAGGTTGCACGAACAATGCTTATTTTTTTAAAAACTCTAGAATTTCTTTGGGCCGAAGCTATTGCTACTGCTTGCTTTACTCAGAATCGATCTATTGTACACACACGGTACAACAAGACTCCTTATGAGCTAATTCAAGGAATAAAACCCAATATTCAATACTTTCATGTATTTGGATCTCTTTGTTATCCAACAAATGATCGTGATGATCTTGGGAAAAAGAAACCAAAGGCTGACATTGGTATCTTTATTGGTTATTTTGAGTCATCAAGAGGTTTTCGTATCTACAACCGCCAAACTAAAAAGATCATGGAAACAATACATGTCAAATTTGATGAACTCACAGCTATGGCTTCTGAATGCAACAATTCAGAACCCAGATTCAACTACATGAATTTTTAAGATTCATCAGAAGATTCACAATCAGTACCGTCAAAAACAGACTTGGATAATTTGTTTGGTCCTCTGTATGAAGAATACTATGCGACGAATCCTCCAGAAGTGTCAGATAATTCCACTGCAAATATCATCGTTAGCAGAACAAGTTGCCAGTGAACCAACACTCCAGTCTTGAATGATGATGCCGATGAATTAGTTTAAGAAGACATTACAGAATTTGACGAACATGTTTTCTACAATCCACCTTAAACTCCTGTATTTGAAGAAGTTGAGTCAACATATCAGGATCCGTCAAATATGCACGAGTTTAGCAAACACATCGCTCTACTGAAAAGTAGACTAAGAATCATCCAATTGAACAAGTGATTGGTGATCCTTCAAAAACAGTAATAACAAGAAACAATACCACGACTTCACACAGGGATGCAGAAGGTAGTTATGTACGCACTGACAGTGATTACTACAGAACACAAAAAATATAAGGAAGCTAAATGCTTGGATGCAGCTGGATTGAAATTCCATACAAGATGATCAAACAAAGTTCAATATGCCTTTGATGTTTGGGAATTTGTCCGAAATGTCCTAGTTGGCAGAAATAAATACGCAGTAAAAAAATTTGAAAAAACAAAAAATAAAAGACTGATGCTTGCCTGAAAACACGGTCTATTTCGCAACGCAAGTCTCGTTTAGTTGCCAAAGGATATGGTCAAGAGGAGGGAATTGATTTTGCGGAATCTTTTGCACCAGTTGCAAGACTTGAAGCTATTAGAATCTTTGATGCATATGCGGCTCACAAGAACTTTTCTATTTACCAGATGGATGTCAAAACAGCATTTCGAACAGTCCCACTGAAGGGAAGTTTTTTTATTCCACCCCCCCCCTCAGACCCGACGGTTTTGTAGATCCAGACTTTCCTAACCAATGTAATATCGTCTTAGAAAGCCTCTGTATGGTCTCAAACAAAAGCCCTAAAGCTTGTATTACAAAAGTTCTCGTCTTAATCGAACACCATTTCACAAAAGGTATTGTTGATCCGACATTGTTCACAAGAAGACACGGGGATGACATTTTACTTGTTCAAATCTATGTCGACGACATAATTTTAGGGTAAACAAATCCAGTCTTTTCAAATAAATTTGCAAAACTAATGAAAGATAATTTTGAAATGTCAATGATTGGTGAAATGAAGTTCTTTCTCAGACTTCAGGTTCATCAATCACCCCGAGGAATCTTTATATGTCAATCACAATATACTATGGATCTTCTTAAGAAACATTGGATGGAAAAATGTGACACCATTAGCACACCAATGGCTACAACCAAACTAGATGCAGACTTACAGGGTACCCAAGTTGACCAAACTAAGTATCGTGGTATGATTGGGGGACATATGTATCTCACTGCTAGTTGACAAGACATTGCCTTTGCGACATTTGTATGTGCGCGTTATCAGGCACGCCCAATCGAAAAACACCTCAAAGAGGTTAAACAGATCTTTCGATACCTAAAACAAACCATTAACATGGGTCTATGGTACTCGAAGGACTCTGGGTTTGAGCTAATTGCATATTCAGATGCAGACCATGCAGGGTGTAATGATGATTGCGAAAGTACATCCGGAGGCATTCAATATCTGGGAGATAAGCTAGTCAGTTGGTCGTCTAAGAAGCAAGATTGTACAACAATGTCCACTGCGGAAGCTGAGTATGTATCCTTATCTGCATGCTGTGCTCAAGTCATTTGGATGAGGACGCAACTGCTAGATTATGGATTTCGGTACAACAAGATTCCAATGTAATGTGACTCGAAAAGTGCAATTGCCATATCGTGCAATCCGGTACAACATTCACGTACAAAACACATTAACATCCGTTATCACTTTATTAAGGAGCATGTTGAAAAAGGTATCATTGAACTTTACTTTGTTGGGACGGAATACCAGTTTGGTGATCTTTTTACAAAAGCCCTTCCAAGGACGGAATACCAGCTTGCGATTGTAGGTTACCCTTTAATCACTTTCACTTCATTATGATGAACAAGAAAATAAGATGAGATGATATGATATGGAAGAATTGTAGAGAGAAGTTAGAGAGAGAAATAAAGAGAGAAGAATAGAGTTGGTTGAATACTTACAAATGAGAAAATAACAAATGAGAATCAACACCCTTTCCATACTTGGAGAGGGGTATTTATACTTAATACCAAGAGGATTTCATGCCTTGGTATTTCTACGGGCCGGGCTCGGGATTACTTGGGCTTTCGCCCGATACACGTGACCGGTTTAGATTACCATTTAAGATCCCGAGTTACCCGTGTAGCCTATTACAACGTATAATAATTTAGTGACCGAGACCTAATATAATTATGAACGAACTTCCATTGTTCGACTCAATATTTTGAGGCCAACAGCGATGTATGACTCCAACTGAGTTGGAACGTCTGGCAAAGTTATCTTCTTGAATGAAAGATCATACATCAAAACATTTTGTAAATAAATTTCAAAAACAAAATAAAAATGAGAAAATTAAAAACCAAAATATTTTTCTTTTTCAAAAATGAAAAACAAATAAAAATTTGAAAAACAAAAACATTCAAAAACAAAATTTTAACTTAAAATTACAAACACATATCTTTTTTCGTTTTTATCAGTCTCGTGATATTGTATTTTTCACAAGTGGTTCTTTAAATGCAAAATCAATATATCATGAACTGAGGGGGAGTAAATCATTCATAAAATGATCTTTCACTGCTAAAATATGTGGTTTGTAATCAAAATCCATAGGGATGGCAACGGGTGAGGAAAACTCCATAACCCATGGGTACCCGCACGTAAATGGGCGGGTAATCTCGTTATTTTTCACCCGCGGGTGAGTTGTGGGTGAAAATTTGTACCCATCGATAGGTGGCGGGTGGGTGACGGGTAATGCATACCCATCATGGGTGTACCCATTTAAGAAACCCACGAGTGTACCCGCCTAAATACTCACGGGTGTACCCTAAACCCATTTGTGTTAAAATAAAATTTATTATACTACTTAAATATTTGTGAGGTTGTTGGTATATATTTAATAACTACCAAGATCTCTAGACTACACAATAAACTAACAATTTTTTTTAGTTACAAGACTAAAAGATGAATATGAAAATATCAAATATTTAAAGATATATACATGATATATCTCGGTATATGTATGTGATTTGGTGTAATGATGATGAATTTTTCTAGTTTCAAACATGTCATTAAGTATTTTGTGAACTTAGTATTTAGAAAATTGATATTATGTCTTATTACCTAGTTTCATAGTTAGTTTACATATCATGGTTTTATGCTTTTGTTCCATTTCACAAACCCACGGGCATGGGTATGGGTAAAAAGTTGTACTCATTGGTGGGTGACGGGTGAGAAAAAATTCACGGGTTTAGGTGACGGGTTTGATGAACCCACACCCATTACCCACGGGTGCCATCCCTAAAATTCCATTCACAAAACAAAGATTTCTTGAAAAACATCTTTCAAAAAACATCAATTTTAAAAAATTCAAGTGTGTAAAATAGCAAGAAATAACAATATCTTGAATAAGTTCTTTAATTAGACATTTATTCGAGGGGGAGTTATGAAATTCTTGATTTTTTTTAAAAAAATCTTCTCACGAATGTTCAAAACTACAAAATTAACTATCTTTCGATAAGTTCTTTGATTAGATATCTTATTGAGGGGGGTTAAAAAAATTTTAGTCAATTCATCATGAGAAAACAAAAATGTGTTCTCAAAAGCAAAAATAACTTCATTTTGAACAAATTTTTGTCAAAAAAAAATTTCAAATGGATAATTGTTCAAAGAGGAGTTATGAATTTTTTTAAGAAAAACGGGAACTTAACTATAAAATAATTCAAAAAAAATTGTGAAAAAAGGTCTAACTTCAAGGGGGAGTTATGAATTTTTTTTGGATAATAAAAGCTTACGAAAGTAAGTACAAGGACTAAAAGTGCAAAATTCAAAAGATAAGTTTCGTATGGGTTATTAATGATCACAAAAGAAAGAAAAGGGACTGAAAATGTCAAGATTAAAAGATAGTTTCGTATGGACTAAAAGGTTTACGAAAGTAACTTGAGGGACTAAACTGCCAAAATTGCAAAGTTATTTTCAGAAGTATAAAAGTAACAGTTTCATACGTAACATATCACTTGCGTATACACACATAAAAAGATTTCGTAAATCCTTTGCAAATAACTTTAGCTTTCGTATCTTAAAAAATCATGATCCAGATCGTTTCATCAGTTCTCAGTGATAGAAAAACGTAAGAAATATGATCTATATTGATTTCTTTGTTATTAATTGCTATTCTTAATTGTTAATATAAGTTTCGTATAGATCTAGGGTTTCATAAATATTGAAAGTGATTGAAAAAGTGAAATTGATTTAGGCAAAATAGTGATACATATTATGCAACAAGATTGGAATGATTCAGATTATTGAAAATAATCATTTGTGACTAAATCATGAGGTTTCAATAACCTTGATAGTTTCGTAAATTTGAAATATTAACATTCAACATATGAATGGTCTTAAATTGTGAATACAATGATAAAATAACTAAAAATAACCCAAACAACTTTGAGTATATCATTTCTTTTTGTTAATTATGTTTACGAAAGTAATGGTTTCAGGTTTGGATTTTGTATGGGCCTATCAAAGGGTTTCGTAAACAATATTGGACTAATATGATTGGTTTCTTAAATGAAATTTTGGGCTAAACTGATGGGTTTCGTAAAGCAAAATGGGCTTTAAGCTTGAGTTTTGAAAAACAACCTAAATGGGCTAAAATTTTTACGAATACTCAAATGGCCTTAATTGTAAAACAAAATGGCATCTTACGAAAACAAATGATAAATTTTATTATAAAATCATATCTTTATATTGATAAATGGATCAAATGGTGAAGATTGTATTCGGTTTTGACCGTTTCCTGAAATTAACAGGATGAGGATTGAGCAATTTACTGACCATCCAAATATCATATATTAGAATATGTTTTCCATAACTAAAATTTTCATTCAAGTGATCAATGATTCAAAAGATATGAAAAGAGAATGAATAAACATGGTGATTAACTGTTTGTGATCATAAGTTTCTCATGTAACAACAAAGGCAATGCTCAAAGTTTTGAAAAGATTGTTTCAAAATAGTAAAAGTGGTTTATGACTTTCTATTATACATAATTGGGTAAATGGTCTAAGTCATGTCCGGTTTTGACTATTTTTTGCATTGAACATAATTAGGAGTGAGTGGCTTAGTGACCATCTAATTTTTGTTACATTAGTTTGGTCATATAATCATTGTATTAAAACATCTTTGAAAAACTTGTGTTTTTGGAAAAGTTATCTCAATTTCTAATCAAAAAGTTGTATCTTTGTGTTACAAAGTGGTACTCTTTTGCTTAAAAGTATTTTGTGAGAATATAAAGTTATACTCTTTGATTTCTTAAACATCAATGATTGTCACAACTTGTGTTTTTGCCAAAGTTGATATTTGTCTAAAATCAGAGTATATCTTTATAATTCTTGAAAGAGTATCATTTCACAAATGATTTTTGGTGAGGAAATTCAAAATAGAAAGAGAGATAAAATCTAGACGCGAAAAAGCAAATCAAAGGACCTCGAAAAAAGAAAATTCCAGAGCATGAAACAAAATAAGATCAAATGAAAAAGACGATAAAGAGTTTTATGCATATGCCCGAAAATGCAAGAATTGCACATGAGAAAAAAAATAATCAGAATATGCTCAAAAAGAATTGCCAGACCATATAAAAACAGACAGAGTGGAAAGAGACAAAATTGTTATATAAATGTGTATTACATAAAATTTATCTCAATTCACTAATCACTTTATGTCATCATAGAGTTTTCCATATAGCACAACAAATCATTCCAACTGATCAACTTGTCCCCAAATTCCAAGGCATTCGAAGATGCACAATTTAGAATGTGCTGATAATTATTTCCCATGCTCATCGGATGCAAATTGTTGGACAGATCTTTGCTTCTGATATCCATTGAGTTATGCTCTAACAGCTACTGCAGATTGAAAGATATCTAATAACATACAAGGTTAGAGAAAGAGAGGTGGTTTTAGAGAGTGAGTGGTTGGATGAACATTTTAGAGAGAGAAAGTAAACATAGAAAGAAAATGCATTAAATATGTGAAATAATGAACAACCAACCCACCTCTCTAAGGCATGGAGAGGTGTATAAATACCTCAATATGGCAGGTGATGGATAGGCTTTACATGGGCTTTCCATGGGCTTTTCTTAACTTGGCCTATTAAGGTTCCAAATAATACTTAACAAGCTAACGACAGTTATCTATGGAGTGACCGATACTTTCTTAGAATTTTCGTATTCCTAACAATCTCCCCCTAAGGAGTCACTCCATTTTACAAAAACTTAAACCTAAACATACTTTTTGTTTCTACAAACTAGAAGGTCTTCGTTCTTGTGCTCGCAAACTTTTTTCTTTTTCTTTTTCCTTTTCTTGTGAATATGGCGTAGTGATCATTGACTTTAGGCTTGAGCTTGTTCCTTTATCTTGACTTGTATGTGACTATGTGATCTTGAGCATCTTGAGATCATCAACCAAGCATAATCTCTTTTCGCTATCTTGTAAACTTTGTCATCTGTGAACTGTGACTTTTTTTGGACCGACATGCTCCCATAACTGTTGTGTTTCTTGGGTCCTTGAAAGCTTAAATAAACATCTTTTCTGAATCTATAACTAAAACCTTCGTCACATCGAGAAAGACGTTCGGTATCATAGAGACGAAAACTTCTTGAAATTCTTTGACTTTAATACTTCGTCACTGCCTATTCAAGAATTACGTACGGTATCAGAGTAGCGAAAGTCTTGATACATGTACTTGAGCTTTCATGATGTCTTTATGTTTGTCGGTCGGGTATGAGCATGTGGTTATGAATCTTTGAGACAACTAGAATCAGGTACCTTCACATCCATCTTTAAATATCCTGCATTAAAACAGTTAACAATAAAGCTGGGGGACGGATATGGATTTGTCATTCGCCCGTGTTTGGTTGGAGTAACCTTTAAATCCGTAAGGATCGACCTGTGATCAGGTAGATTTAATTTAAGAAGAATCTCCTTGACAAGATTTCCAACTGAAGTATCGAATCTTTCTAACACATATGTATTAGATTCATCAAACTCAGCATGTTCTCATTATCAAAACGTCTCAAAGCAGACACCACGATCAGAGTAAACCAGCGAGTTACTATCTCACCGATTAAAATAAAAATTTATTTGAAAAATCAATCGATGTGTCACTTGCTAAAGTGGTTTTGTGACATATCGAGAGTGTTAATCATTTAAAAAGTTCATCATCAATCGTCAATTCATAACTTGGAACAAGTTTGTTTCATTAAGAATTGCACCATCGTTTATGTCCAGTTGTTACAACTTTGATTCATATAGAATCGTACAAGTCACCTACCATGAGCTTGTTTGATGTTGGCTCAAGCAGGATTTCCATCTTCACTATGATTACTTGAGTATCACTCTGATGTTCTGGCAAAATCACAAGGATAATGCGTAGGACTCTTTATATATTTCTCGTTATTCACATTGTGTGATAACAAGCATAATTTTGACAAGTGTCCTAATAGATTATAAATGATCTTCTTTTGCGCTCTAGACTTTATAGTGCACTTGGTTTAGTGATCAGAGGTGGAGCAACAAGCCAACCTTTTTAATACCAACTAACTCGGAGTGAGAAAGTTGATAGAAATGCGTGTAATCTCCGTGAGAAATGAAACTGAAGTCTTTTGCGAGATTCTGAGTGGCTAGGGAGGGTTGTGCATTGCATCACTGGGTCCGTGATGTCAGTTTTCAATGTCAGCAACCATCTTTGTAATTCATGAACACAGATGTATTACCACCAGTTACCTGCCTAAGTGTAAGGAGGGCTTCTTTCTTTTCACCCTTTATCTTAACTTTTCTTTTTAATTCTTTAACCCCTTCAGCGCTTACCGAGACTTCATAACTATTACCTTGTTGGGTTTGTTCTAGTACTAGCTCCATTTCAGTCGGCACTTTTCCCTTATTCTCACTTTTACTCCTTTTTTCATACCTAAGGACCTCTACACTATATAGTAGAATATCCCTGGGTAGATCCATTCGGTTCTAGCTGGATCATGGGAATGAATACCTAAACTTAACAACATAATAACTCTAATACAGTAAATTAATTGGTCGGTCTTTGGTACTTCCACATTTCAGCCAACACGTAACCATTTACTCCCCCTTCATATGTGTATCGATTAATCGAAAGAGTTTAGCACATATATGGGAAAGTGTACACTTGAGATCTTAAAAATCACATTTTAACCATATATTTTAATCACATTTTATCCTCTTATCAAAAATATTAAATCTCTTGATATTTTAGATATTAATTGATTCAAATATTCATGGTTTCAGAAAAAAATGTCTAATTATTAACAAGCCAATTATTAGAACATTTTAATGTTCCCCCTCAAATTATGAGGGTATTATATGGTGTTTGAGTATGTTATTTTGAAAAATTTTGAATTTACTAAGAAATTCTTGATAATTTGTACTCAAACACTATATATGCCTATATTGAAGTCTACACTACACATTTATATATTCACAAGATTATGTATGAGACAGGACCTGAAAATGTTCAAACCAAAAATGACAAAGTCATTCTGTCCATGTCAGCAATCTGTAGTTCGTCTCGATAATCTCCATTTGGAAGTTGTCTTAGCTTCCCCCCGAACCAGCAATCCTTTCTTGAGTAGATTTAAAGAAGATGTGCAAGCCGCATCAAGCAGTCTTGATGTATAAAGCCCAAATATCCGAAGTACACAACTAATTCGAAACCGTAACACCAAAGTCAATTAAGTCCCAGATGTCCGTATTTCTTCTTACACGATAGTGATGATATAAATTGAAACACCAAAGTCAAATAAGTCCCGGATGTCACAATTATACCCTCTAAGTAGTCGAAATGCTAACACCCAAGTCAACTAAGTCCCAAATGTACTCATTTCTTTCTGCAGAATACTGACTATCTTTAAGGAATCATCATACTTATCAAACTTATGTGTACCTCTTTTGTCAACTAATTCTACTCTCTTTAAAAATAAGCTTAGAGATTAACCGTTTGAGGAAGCGTTTATTGAATCAGAAAGAACTCTTCTCACGTTTTAAATAATTATTCTCACAACACTTCCCCCTGGGAACTCAAATGATGCATACTAAAAATAATAAGATATCTCTTCCCCCATGTGGATGAAATAGTGCACCCGAAAGTAACAAGTTAAAACACTGATGTTCTCTGCGGTTATGACATTCGTCTTCCCGGAATGGCCTAAAATCAAAGAAGGCTATGGACTCTATCACGTGTACTTGTTGTACGTTCTAGTGTGTCTACTCCTTCCCCCTTGCTGGTTTTGATACCTCGGAATCAGCAAAACCTTGTACGCACATATACTTGAGATCGTGTTTCGATCTAGAATTAAATCGACTTAATCTATTCCGTAGAATTCAACTTAGGCATTTTAAAACTATGATAGTATTTCCAAGCATTCCTAAGTCTTTTACAAACTATAAGGTGTTGGTAATATTGATCGAATGTAGTTTAAAGCCTGAATTCACTAAGCCTTAAAGTGCAAATAAGGCCATAAACTTTTAAATAAACGACATCTAAACCTCTTGTAGTTAAAATAAATTAACTCTTCTTAAAAATGTTATCCGTCATTATCCGAACCTTAAACTTTTTATTCTGTGACTTATTTTGAAAGACTGTTTTAAAAGATTATTTGATGACCCATTCTGCCCCTTAAATAATGGCCTGTTTTCTATTTAAAGAGCTGTTGTCATTGTTTGAGTGATCGCATTGTCTTTGAAAATCTTTTTGTGATTACTGAAAACACTAATTCATTATGAAGACAACTTTTTACCAAAAAAAAAAATAAGATTTCTCTTATTTTGACACATAAGCGCACTAACACGCACACTTATGAAATATAAGAACCACGTGTTGTGATGCAAAGTAATCACAAGCTTTTCATGTCCATAAATTAGGACCATCGAACGCCCGAGAATAAATTACCGTTATGAGTTAAGTTTTCTTTTTGAAATACTTGCCTTTAAGATGATGACCGGGTTGCTATCTGAAATAATAACAAGCCATTTTTGGCATGTTTTGAAAACTTTTGAACTTCTGCTCGAACTTCATTTACAGCCTCGTATCATTATTAAATGACATTTCTAAGACCGTAAATGTTATCGATTTTCAGAAGACATGCCATTATTACCTCTTTTTATATTTTTCTCATTTTTTAATTTTTTTCTTTTGTTTTAAAGATTTTATATTTTTGTATTTTGTTTTTATAAAGGTTTTCTGAAAATGAAAAATCTTTTTGGTTTTTCTGGTTTTTAATATATATACTTATTATATACAGGATAATTGAATAGGTACCACCACTATTCTTCAACTTCATCTGCCAATAGTTTCAGAGTCTCCGGCGTAAAACTTCGCATTCCCAGCTTGTTGATAAGAAATTCAATTCTTTCTCTGCCAAGGGCTTTAGTGAAGATGTCCGCCTGCTGATACTCCGTATTGACAAAGTAAAGCTCTACTATATTCCCGTTTTCAAACTTGATGCTTTAAGAAATGGGAAGTCTGATGTCAATATGTTTTTGATTGAGAATGGTAACATTGTTGATAAGCAAAGCAATAGCAGCTTTGTTATCACAGTACATTAGAATTTTATTGAATCCAAGGCCATAGTCGATAAGCTGATCTCATCCAAAGGACTTGAGCACAACAGCCTGACAAGGCTATATATTCAGCTTCCGTACTGGATATCGTAGCGTTTTTTTGCCGTTTTGGTGACCAACTAACAAGTCTATCTCCCAATAATTGCATACTTCCAGATGTACTTCGTCTAGTATCTTGGCAACCCGCATGATCAGCGTATGCATAAGCTGTTAGAGCAATAGAAGAATCCTTAGATACCAGAGTCCCGCTATTAACTTGTTTTCCCCTAAGGTATTAAAGATCTTTTTATAGCATGTAAAGTCTTTTCGGTAGGCATTGCCTGATACTCAGGGCACACTTGCAGTACAACAAATGTTAGAGACTGATCTACTAGCTGTAAGAAACCTAGGGTGCCAACCATATCAACGATAGTGTGTAAGAGGTCCAACGATTTCCCGATGTGTATCTTCATCCAGTTTGGATTTCTCCACCATGGGAGTATCCACGAGGTCACTAGATTGCATACCATATTTTTTCAAAGATTCTAGAGCATATTTAGACTGGTTTATAAAGATGCCTCTAGGACTTTGTGAAATCTGTAGTCCTAAAAAATGATATTTTACCCATCATCGACATCTTAAACTTTGAACACATTATTTTTGAAAATTGGTCACATAGTTCAGGTGTAGTAGACGCAAATAATTATATCATCAACAATAAATTTGTAACCAGGAGATAACTTTGCTTGTCCTTTTTGATGAACAATGGGGATCAACGTTCCTTTTTAGAAAATTCCTGATAGCGTAAAACTTCGACAATAGATCATACCATGCGCGAGGACTTGTTTTCAAACCCATAGAGAGCCGTCTTAAGCTTGTACACATGATTCGTCATATTGTCTTGATCCACAAACCTCCAACTTTGGCTGACAAAAACTTTCTTTCGCTAGCAAGATTGCCGTCTTAACATCCATTTAGTAGACGATCATATTCATGTGAGCAGCAAATGTGAGAAAAATTCGAATAGCATCAAGTCTATCCACTGGAGCAAATGATTCCTCAAAATTAATTCCCTTTTCTTGACGGTAACCACGAGCAACCAAATGAAGCCTGTTCTTAGAATATCCTCCTGAATTCAACAAGATTCACCTGTAGAATCCATTTAAAAGTAAAAACCAACACTTTAATCTGGACGAGGAACGAGTCTCCAGACTTCAAGATGTTTCAAATTCATTAAGCTCCTCTTGAATTGCTTCAATACAACATGCTTGAGTTAATGCGTCCTTATAGTTCTTTGGTTCAACTGATGTGAGAAAAGCATCGTAGTAACAAAATAAGGCTTGTTCATGGAGTTGGAGTCTTATGGAAACAGGTCTTTCGAGTTCACCGATGATGTTTTCTAAAGGATGATCCTTGGTCCATTTGGTAACGTGTTTTGAGTTAGGAGAAGCAGTGTGCACAATGGTGGGACTAACGTTCGAAGAAGAAGATGTTTTAAAAACATTTTCTAGAATTGGAATGCCAAAGAATGTATCGTTATTCATGTGTGCAACATCTAATTCATGATTTCTTCTTCAACATCGTTCTAAATGATAGGAGATTGAGTTTCGGGTGTTGTTTGAGAGTTACTAGGAGATGGTGCATCTTGGTCAACAGTTGTTGAAAGAAAGGTGAACGCGTTTGATGCATGCAAGGATCCTGGAGCATTACTTCACATTCGGAGCAACACTTAGGGGTATGGTCAATCAACACTTGATGGAGGGTTGAGTAATTTATCAAATAGTTGTTTAAATAAAATATCCCAATCAGTTCTTGAAGGTGGTACAAATGGTGTTGAAGGAGGAGGGTTTGGCACGAGTCCTGAACTGATTGTTGCAGGAGTCATTTCATGAAGTGCGGGTTCTAAACTACTGTATTCAGAAGCCATCGCTATAAGCTCATCAAAATCTACATGAATTGTTTCTATGATTCGTCTGGTACGTCGGTTGTAAATTTGAAATGCTTTCTTTGTGGGTGCATAGCCAATGAAAATACCAATATCAGCTTTTAGTTGTAACTTTCCCAAGTTCTCGCTATCATTTGCCGGATAACAAAGTACACCAAATACGTGAAAAAATGATAAGTCGGGAAGTTTGTCATGTAAAAGCTCATATGGTGTTTTTCCGTGACGAAGACGTATGATGGAACAATTTTGGGTGTAACATGCGGTAGCAACTGCTTCTGCCCATAAGAATAACAGAGCTTTTGCATAAATCAACATTGTGCGGGAAACTTCAATTAGCGTACGATTACGTCTTTCAATGACACCATTATTCTATGGCAGCGATCCAACAGATGTTTCATAGAGATAAGCCAACCTTCTCATAATATTACAAGCAATAGTTTTTATTACAAATTCATTCCATTGTAACGGCCTCCGGTAGAAGTATTACAAATATGGTGTGACATCAAAAGCATACCAATCATAACACAAGCATAAACAGCGGAAGTCTTAAATAAATAACCAAAGGAAATAAGTCAACACGACTTAAGGTACAATAGTCTAAAAGATAGACATATCCAAACGAAATAACAAATGTCTTGAAAAGAAACAATTCATATATCAAAGGTAAGATCTCTAGGGTAGTCCACACTCAGCACTCATAACCCAAAAGCAACCCCAGCTCCTAGCTTAGATACCTGCCGCAGGAAAAGAAAATGCGGCTGAGCTTACAAAGCCCAGTGAACAGATATATATAATCGAATGCAAAAGATAACAGAAATCAAAGGATACGATACAAAGTACAAAGGATATCACAATACATGATCAAAGGAAATACAAAATATTAAGGTAAGACAAATCAGAATATCAAATCATAGGGTAAGGTAAGATGAATCAGAAAATCAAATTAGGTTAAGTTCAATCACCAAGCCCAAACAAATCATATCATAGTAACCATGGAGTCGCGAGCTCCAAATGTGAAAGACGTGGATTGCACCCAAACATCAGTCACCAAATATCCAAATATCATAATGTCATAATCCATCGAATACAAAACAAATCTAGGATGCATCCATACGCCCCTTAAACAAATAATAGTCTTCATAATGCGTGAATAATATCAAATGGGGGACGGTGCGAGAAATCACTCACTCACACATGAGTCATGCCAAAGGTGCATCACTGTAACGGCCATGTTACCTTCATGGCTAGGAAACAAATAGTGGCTTGGTTCTCAAACTGAAGGGTTCAAAGCAAAGTCATATCAAAGTTCATTTCAAAGGGATCATAGCAAAGGTTCAATATCAAATGTTCAAATATCAAAGGGATCATAGCAAAGGTTCAAAAGGGAACATAATAACAGATCATATAAGAAAGCCAAAATATAAGGCTCAGAGCAAATGTGGCAAATCATATAAGTAATCAAAGATAGAGAGGAATATGTCAAAGAACCTTAACGCTAAGGTCAGAATATCTGTAACCTTCTTCTGAAGCAAATAGCAAAATCAAGAACACCCACGAAATATCACAATCACTCCCTCTTGACGGAAGCTAGACCTAAGAAATGAAGAACTCGAATTACAAAATCCAATTTCATTAAGTTATACTTTCCATTTTTAGTAACTTTCCATTTTTAGTAACTTTCCATTTTTAGTAACTTTCCATAATTAGTAACTTTCCATAATTAGTAATATTCATCATTTGAGATTCTATTAAGTATTTTGGATAGTTTAGGGACTTAACATGTCATCATTTCAAGTTTAGGGTTTAATATGACAGCTTTCTATATTTTAGGGTCTAATATGCAAAATCAACAATTATCAAGGTTAAAAGTGTAAATATCAAAGTTTCACATTTTATTCAGATTATACCTTCCATTTTATGTATTTACAAGTCAAATCCTTAATTTACCAAAATTTACACATTTAGTCCTTTTAGTTTACTAATTAATTAAACAATATCTTTAATTTTTACAATAATTACAAAACAAATCCTTATATATTCAAATAAACAAATTCAAACTTTATATATTAGAAATGACCAGAACTTATACTTTTTCAGAAATTTACACTTTTTAGTCCCTCCATTTTAATTAATTACTTTCTAAATACAAATTATAACATAATAAACATGTTTAATCCAAAATAATATCAAATGACATTTATACCCCCCAACATATTTATCAATTATAACAAATAAAATAAACATTTCTAAAACAAACCCCAAAGTTTCTGAAATTACAAAACACCCCCTCATATCTTTTAATTCAATTCGGCTAAACAATTAAGTCCCAAAACCCTAATTTAATTTTTCCCCAATTCCAACACAATTTTTATACAATAATTAGCACTTAATAAACCTGGAAAAATTAGAAAAACCCTAACCCTAATTCATTTTAACCATTTTTCTTCCCTTTTTCCTTTAATTCGATCGGCAAACACAGGAAATACCCAAATAATTATTTCGAATCTTTCTAAAAATTTTCCAACAATTATCTAGATGAACATGAATAGATAAACCCTTATAAAAATATAAAATCAATTATTCAGACCCTATTTCCATGCCGATTACAAACTTCCTTAAAATTAGGGTTTCAAATATGATTCGATTCTATAAATCAAAATAACATTCTGAATAAATTTTTCCTTATATGCTTAACCTGACTTAATATGATGAAAATTAAAGTTATAAAAAATTTACTTTGATGAACATGGGAATATTTTATGATTAATAGGGATCCCGTGGGAGTTTTCGAACCAACTCAAACCCCAAGATCGAACCCAGCCTTCTACAAACTTCCACTATTTTTTCCCCACATCCCTTAGACCTTCAAATACTCCCCTAGAAAAATCGTCTTTGCCCTTGGAAATTTCCTGTTCCATCACCTTTTAATTTTTAGGGTTTTCGGTGGTTTTTGTTTTAAGGAATTAACAAATAAAAATGTATAAAAGAGATATACAAGGTATTTGGCCGAATTTATGGGCCTTTTAAAAAGATATATCTGATTTTTAAAACTTGCAAAATTATTTTGGTTATTATCCATATTTTATTTAATTTAATTTGTAAAGTATAATTAAATAAGTATTAATTAATTCGGCAAAATACCTATACATAAATATTAATTCTTTTTCTTACATAATATAAAGTATTTTAAATCTTACATAAATTCCATAATTGTCATAAGTTGCATTTTTATAATTTCTAACCTTTAAATGAATTTTATTTAAGCTTTAAGTAATTTTCTTGCATAGGGGTATTTTTGTAAATGACACTTAATTGAATTTTAGGTTTTACAAACACTTTCTTCCCCTCTAAAAAAAAATTTTCGTCCTCGAAAATTGAATTGAACCGGAATGAAAACGAAATGAGAACGAAATGAAGACATACCGAACTAGACAAAGAAATGAGGATAACTTACGCTCGCATGGATTCTTCGATCACACATCCAGGTAGCCTCACGCTGCTGGGAGTTCTTTCCAAAGAACTTCACAAAAGGAATAACTTTGTTTCTCTGACTCTCTCTTGACTTCAGAAGGAATTCAGTTCCTCGTACAAAGACATATCAGGGCTGAATCTGATCAAAAGGATAAGATGCGACATGCAATGGATGATAATGGTATCCCCTCAAAAGAGATACATGAAAGACATCGTGAAACGTGCGATAACTGCGGAGTAAGACCAAAAAACGATACGAAACTTCTCACAATACGTTTCTAAAATATCAAATGGACAATTGACTCGAGACGAAGCTTGCCCATGATCCCTAAACTTATTAACTCCTCTAAATGGCGAAAAACTTCAAAAATACACGAGTCTCCAACTTGAAAATCAAGTCATCGATGCTTATCAGCATAACACTCTTCGCGATCTAGCCTCTTCAAATTTTCTCCTTATCAACAACCACCTTACTCCATTAAGTAATCTCGATTAAGCACCCGGACCTTCAATCAACTTCCCTACTTCATCCCAGCAAATAGGTGCTCGACATTTTCTACCATACAAAAGCTCGAAAGGTGCTGCCTTGATGCTAGCATGCCAACTATTATTGTAGGCAAAAACTTCCACTCAAGCAACAAAATATTCATCCCAACTACCTGTCCATTCCAAAGCACAAGCCCTCAACATATCTTCCAAAGTCTGAATGGTCCTCTCTGACTGACCATCGGTTTGAGGATGAAATGCTGTAACTCATACTTAAGACGAGTTCCCCAAGCTTTCTGTAATCCTTTCCAAAAATGAGACGTAAACTTCGGATCTCTGTCGGACACAATAGAAGTCGGAGTACCATGCAGTCTAACGATTTCCTGTCGAAAAATCTCCGCCAACTTACTAATACCATAGTTCTTCCGAATGGGTAAGAAATGAGCAGACTTGGTTAGCCGATCAACAACCACCCAAATCGCATCATGTCTTTTCTGAGTAGTAGGCAAACCAGTAACGAAATCCATGGAAATCTCATCCCATTTCCACATAGGAATCTCCAACGGCTGTAACAAACCACTAGCCCTCTGATGTTCAATTTTAACCTGCTGACAAGTCATACATTTAGATACAAACGTAGCCACATCTTGCTTCATGCCATTCCACCAAAAGTACTGTTTCAAATCTCTGTACATCTTGGTTTGAACCTGGATGACTAGTAATGGAGAACTTTGAGCTTCGTCATAACCTTCTCGCGAAGATCCTGATCATTTGGGAACACATAGCCTATCATCAACCACACAAAGCCACCAACATCAACCCTGAACTCAGTATTTTACCGCTCAACATTCTGCACATAGCCCACAACTCAACCATCCGTCCTTTGAGCTTCTTGGATCTGTAGCATGAGGGTTAGACTCTATCCTCATACCGCCAAATGCAACAGAACCTCGTACACATAGTTCAACATCCAAAACGCTCCTAAATCATGAAGGATCCTGGAATCAAAACAAGGCTATCATCCCAGTTTTGTTCGACTAAGTGCATCACAACCACATTCCTTGCCCCGGATGTAACTGGATGTTAGTGTCAATAATCCTTCAGCAAGTTCCAACATTCTTCCTCCTGTCTCCTTAAGTTCTTAGGCTTGAGTAAAAATATATTTGCAGACTCATATGATCTTAAAAGAAATATCACAATGCTTCACATACGATAGTGTCTCCAGATTTTTAATGCAAAAACACAGCATCTAAACTCAAGATCATGGTTGGATAATTTACTTCAATAAGGAGTGTACAACTGTCTTGATGCGTAGGCGATCCACCGTCCATTTGCATCAAAAACACAACCCAAACCTTTTCTTCGATGCATCCTTGTATAACCGAAAACCACCGAAACCAGATGCAAAAAAAAAGTCAATCTCCGGAGCAGACACATCACCGTTTCAATCCTCAACACTCTCGGCTGACGCTCGTACCGAACCACAACAAACTTCTCACCCTTTCTCATCAGCTGGGTAAGAGGTAAAGCTAATCGGGAGAAACCCTCAACAAAACGTCGGTAATAGCCAGCAAGCCCCAGAAAACTTCTCACTTCTGTCACCGTAGTAGGTCTCGGCCATTTGGTGATAGCTTCAACCTTTGATGGATCCATAATGATGCCGTCTGCAGATACAATATGACCAAGAACGCGACTTGCTGTAACCAGAACTCCACTTTCGAAAATTTCGCATACAACTTCGTTCTTCTAAGAATCTCCAACACAATCCGTAGATGTTGCTCATGCTCTTCTTCAGACTTAGAGTAAACGAGGATGTCATCGATGAAAACAATAACGAACTTATCAAGGTACTCGTGGAAAATACGGTTCTTCAATCCTTAAACACCAGCCGGAGTCATTAGTCCAGACCGAAGTGCATAACCAAAATTCGTATGCCATAACGCGTACAAAAGCATTCCCTTAGAAATATCATTCTCTCACACGAAGCTGATGATAACCAGATCGCAGATCAATCTTAGAAAAATATTTGGCCCCTTGCAGTTGGTCAAACAAAATGTCGATCGCGAAGAGGTATACGGTTTACGAATAGTAATACGTTTTTGAGTTTGCGATAATCCATACACAAGCGCATGCTCGCCATCCTTTCCTTCTTAACAAATAAGACCTGTGCACCCCACGGAGAAAAACACTGGGTCTAATAAAGCCATTATCCAACATCTCATGTAGCTGTTCTTTTAATTTCCTTCATACAACAGGTGACACATAACATATGTAGCTTTGAGATGGTTCAGCACTGGGAATTAAACTTCATGCCAAATTCAATCTCTCTAGCCGGCGGAATGTCCAGGAAGTTCATCAGGAAAAAACATCAGCAAATTCACGAAAGAACCATAAAAGATATTCAATATTAGGACTCTGCGCCAAAGATATGTCCTTAACATGAAAGCCAGAAAACCGTGCACCCATGAGAAATCAAGGTACTGCCTATCATAGCAAAAGAGATGACTTAACGACTTAAGCGTGAGCGAACCATGATAAACAATTTCAGGTTGGCGAACGTTACCAAGATCACAGTCCAAGCATAGCAGTCAATGGTTAGCATCGTGAGAAGCCAACCAATCATGCCAAGATTACACAAAGTCGAGCATATGAATAGGAAGCAAATTCGCAGGACGAATACGATCATCAAAACGGAGAGGACAATTAACATATTCATGGTCAATGAGCATATGGTTCTTCATTGGGGTTGAAATGATTATACGTTCGATTAATGGTGTAGGATTCATATTAAGTTTCTTAGCAAAAGTGGTAGATATAATAGAATGTGTAGCCCCAGTATCAAATAAAACGAAGACAGTACGATCATCAATGTAGAGATTACCGGTAATAGTACCTGAAGTCTTTGCCGCCTGATCACGAGTCGTAGCATAAACTCAATCCTGTAGTAGGAGGCAGTCTAGCAAAATCTGTTGGCATATTCTGCATCTGTTTGCTTGGGGACAATCCTTCACCTTATGTTGAGTAGACCCGCATGTAAAACATCCCCCAGTAGCCTTATAACAAACACCTGGATGAGGCTTTCCACAGGTAGTACAAAGAGGTGGAGGAGGCAAAGTCTCAGTAGACCTCCTCTGACCTGCAGAACCTGAAGCATGACCCTGATTAAAATCTCGAGTTGACTGACCCCTGTGCTGGCGCTGGTTGTAGTTACCCTGACCCTGGCGGTCATTCCCATTCGCTAAACAATTAAACCTCTTATGATCCTGACACCCAAAACAATCCTGTCGTCCACGATGCATAACCCCGATCCTGTCGACCCCGATGCTCAACACTCTGGTCCTGACGACCCCTATACTCATGCTGACCTCTAGGTCATGAGACGACCCAATGTTCTCCTGCTGGCCACAGTCCCCCAGTTCTGAAACCGATTTACCAATCTCTATCATGCTTATTGAATTTCATTCTCAATGCATAACTCAATGTTACGGCAGCAGCCCGCAACCTGCCAACAATTCGTATACTCCGTATTAACGAACCGGTCTAAAAACCCACTTCTTTAACCCCTACTGAAATGTCTAGCTTCGCCTGGAGCATCTCCAGCACATTCCAACAAAGACTATCCAACCTAGTGAACCTCTCCATGTATTCCCTCCGAATTCACTCGAACCAGCGATATAGTTCGACCCATACTCTACGCTCATAACGTTGTTGTTATCAGATGTCGGAAAATACCTATTGTAAAAAAGATTTCACGAAAAGCAACCCAATTACCAAGTATCAGCAAAAGCATTCGCTCCAACCTGAGTACGCAAATGACTTTCCCACAGCTCAGTGGAACACCCTCCTAAGTTAAAACGCAGCAAGACGAAGTCCTTGAAATTGTCAGGACAACCCAAAACTTGAAACAACTCTCCCATATGCGTAATCCATCTTCTGCCTTGGCAGAGACAGCAGACCGAAAAGCAAGCGGCTTTAAAACTAATTAAACCTTCGATCCAGACAATGAATCCATGGGGTGTAGCATCACCACCCACCACCCGCTTACCACTCCTGAAGATGTCAGCAACCATATCCTGTATGTTATTGTATCTGAGTCTCAAGCACCGTAATGTTTAGGGAGAGCATTGGCCACACAGCAGCAATCATGGCCTCGAAGTTAGGAACATCACATCTGAGATTCTACGGGTAGTCACCAATCTAAGATCGAGAAACGCTTAGCATACGAAAACAAGATAGTTACGGAATAGAGTTACGCAAAGGAAACTAATGTCTACCCAATCCTCACTAGGTCATAAGCCTAAGCTCTAATGGTCATACGACCTGTCATATTAAACCTGGCTCTGATAACCATAACTTTTAACTCCCCCGGGACCCAGAAGGTAGAAGTAATTTACAAATATGGTGTGACATCAAAGCATAACACAATCATAACACAAGCATAAACAACGGAAGACTTAAATAAATAACCATAGGAAATTAAGTCATCACGATTAAGGTACATAAGTCCTCAAAGATAACCATAGTCCAAACGAAATAACAAATGTCTTGAAAAGAACAATTCAAATATCAAAAGGTAAATCTCTAGGGTAGTCCACCTTCAGACACTCAATAACCAAAATCACCCAGCTCCTAGCTTAGATACCTGCCGCAGGAAAGAAAATGCGGCTGAGCTACAAATCCAGTGACCAATATAATATAATCGAATGAAAAGGTAACGTAAATCTAAAGATATGATACAATGTACAAAGGATATCTAATACATGATCCAAAGGAACATCAAATATAAATGTAAGACAAAATCACAATATCAAATCATTAAGGGGAAATGTAAAGCATGAATCAGAAAGATCAAATTAGGTTAAGTGTCAATCACCAAGCCAAAAAAAATCAAATCAAAGTATCACCATGGAGTCGCGAGCTCCAAATTGTGAAAGACGGGATTTGCAAATCCCCAAACATATGTCAACCAAATATCCAAATATCATAATGTCATATATCCATCGAATACAAAACAAATCTAGATCATCCTTACGCCCCCTAAAAAAAATAATATCTTCAAAATGCGCATATAATATCAAATGGGGACGGTGCAAGAAATTCACGTCACTCAACTATGAGTCATGCCAAAGGTGCATCAATGACAACGCATGTTACCTTTCATGGCTAGGAAACAAATAGTGGCTTGGTTCTCAAACTGAAGGGTTCAAAGCAAATTCTATCAAATTCATTTCAAAGGGATCTTATCAAAGGTTCGATGTCAATTGAACAAATATCAAAGGGATCATAGCAAAGGTTCAAAAGGGAACATAATAACAGATCATATAAGAAAGCCAAAATATAAGGCTCAGAGCAAATGTGGCAAATCATATAAGTAATCAAAGATAGAGAGGAATATGTCATGAGAAACCTTAACGATAAGGACCAGAATATCTGTACCTTATTCCAAAGCAAAGCAAAATCAAAGAAACACCACGGAATATCACAATCACTCCCTCTTGACCGAACCTAAAGAAATGATGAACTCGAATTACAGAACCAACATTTAAGTTTATACTTCCATTTTAGAACTTTCCATTTTAGTAACTTTCCATAAATAAAACTTCCCATAATTATAATATTCATCATTGAAGATTCTATTAAGTTAATTGGATAGTTTATGGACTTAACATTCATCATTTCAAGATAAGGTTTTAATATTGAACAGCTTACTATATTTTTAGGTCTACTATGCAAAATCAACATTATCAAGTTTAAAGTGTAAAATATCAAAGTTTCACCTTTTATTCAAAAAAAAAAAAAGATTATACCTTCCATATTATGTATTTACAAGTCAATCCTTTAATTTACAAAAATTTACACATTTAGACCTTTTAGTTTTACTAATAATTAAACAATAAACTTTAATTATCCAAAATTTACAAAACAATCCTTAAGATTCAAAAATATGACAAATTCATACTTTTATAAATTAAGAAATGAACAAACCTTATACTTTTTCAGAATTTTACACTTTTAGTCCCTCCATTTTAATTAATTACTCTAATTACAATTTATACATAATTAAACATGTATAAATCCAAAATAATATCAAAATGACTATTTTAAACCCTCCCAACTTATTTTATCAGATATAACAAATATAATAACATGTCCACAACAAACCACCAAAGTTTCTCTGAAATGACAAAACTACCCCCCTCATATCTTTTAATTCAATTCGCAAAACAATTAAGTCCCAAAACCCTAATTTAATTTTTCCCCAATTCCAACACAATTTTTTATTATTATACAATAAAATAGCAACTTAATACACCTGGAAAAATTAGAAAAACCCTAACCCTAATTCATTTTAACCATTTTCTTTCCTTTTTCCTTTAATTCGAATTCGTCAACCTAGAAATACCCAAATAATTATTTCGAATCTTTTCTAAAATTTTTCCAACAATTTATTTGAGATGTACATGATATATAGAACCCTATAAAAATATAAAATCAATTATTCAACCCTTTTCCAACAATTTATCTGAGATGTACATGATATATAGAACCCTATAAAAATATAAAATCAATTATTCAACCCTTTTCCATGCCGATTACAAAACTTCCTTAAAATTAGGGTTTCAAATATGATTCGAATCTATAAATCAAAATAACATGCATGATAATTTTTCTTATGATTATACTGACTTAATATGATGAAAATTAAGTTTATAAAAAATACCTTTGATGATCTAGGAATAATTTTTATGAATTTATAGGATCTCTTGGGATTTTCCGACCCAAATCAAACAAACCAAGATCGAACCCAGCTACTACAAAACTTCCCACTATTTTCCCACCACTCCTTGACCTTCAAAACACCCTAGAAAAATCGTCTTTGCCCTTGGAAAATTCTGTGCCGTCACCTATTTAATTTTTAGGGATTTTTCTCGGTGGTTTTGTTTTAAGGAATTATCAAATAAAAATGTATAAAAGAAGATTACAAGTATTATGGCCGAATTTAATGGCCTTTTAAAAAAGATATATCTGATTTTTAAAACTTGCAAATTATTTTGGTTATTATCCATATTTTATTAATTTAATTTGTATAGTAATAATTAAATAAGTATTAATTAATACGCAAAAACTATACATAAATATTAATTCTTTTTCTTACATAATATAAAGTATTTAAATCTTACATAAATTCCATAATTGTCATAAGTTGCATTTTTATAATTTCTCTAACCTTTAAATGAATTTTATTTAAGCATATATGTATATTCTTGCATTAGGGGTATTTTGGTAATTTTACACTTATTGAGATTTTTAGGTTTTACATCCATTATCTGTTCTGATTCGTCGGACATGTACTTTAAGCCGCACTTGGATCATCTTGAGAAACTTGATCATGAAATCTGGAGCTTCTTCTTGACCTTAAGACACTTTAACCCATGTAAATCGAAGTAAACGTCGACAATGACGAGGATATACTCTTTCCAATAACACTTTGGTGAACACGCATTGTTCACAAAGATCCATGTGCAAGAGAATAGAGTTTTTCCCTTGGTTGGTCTTCAGATTTATTTTTGTGGGTTTTTCTTGCTTTTGCCCATTGCACCACGCACGAACCCATATGGTCCTTTCAACTTTAGCTTAGGGATACCTCGACAAGACCGTTCTATTCTAAAAAGGTTGATTGCACCAAAGTTAAGATGAGACAGACGTCGGTGCCATAGCCATGACTTAGTCTTTGAGGCCTTTGACAAGAGACATATAGGAGAGGACGCCATCATATCTCTAAAAGACAATGTATAACAGATGTTGTTATTCCTCGAGATCCATCAATAATCAACTCCTTCTAGATATGAATGAAGCAGGTGTGTTGACGAAAAGCAACTTCAATGTTCGAATCACATAATTGCCCAGCGGAGAATAAGTTATGTCCAAGTCCTTCCACGTAGTAAACCCTTGAGATCATAACATTCTCAATTTGATAATCACCATACCCAATATCTTTTCGCCACGGATCATTCCGAATTTACATATACCCAAAAATTTATTGACGAAATTGTGAACTGAGAGTGCGTGTCTCTTCCGGACCATATCTTGAGCAACTGAGTACAAATACCAGAGAACAATTTGGACAACCTGCATTCATCAAGAGAGGAAGATGGAACATCGGAAACTATGGATCCCCAAGATTTACTGGGTTCCTTTTTGTTAGCAGATATAGATTTAATAATCGAATTTTAGCTAACGGAACATTAGTTTTTAGATTTCTAGTTCCTTGTAAACCAATGATACAAGCATGCATAGGATATCACTTTCTGGAGCAGTTGGTTTCTAAGGGCACTTCAGCATGTGGAACATGCTAGTTAGAAGGGCATGCTTTCCTAATATAGTGAATGTCTTACCAGTAGGTACTCTAAGGTATCCAATATTTGTGAGCACTTTTCCTGTTGGTTTCCAAATTTGAAAATCGACTTTTGTGGTTTAGGTATCAAGAATATGATTTAGCACACTTAAAACTCGTTTTTGAGTTTTCTATTTAGAGGGTCTGAAGTTGGTGCGATGCGGCGTATGAAATGGGTTCGATACGGCGTATCGAGAGTTTCTTGGAGTAAGGACCACGTTTGATATCTTCTAGAATATTCACCTTCTATATCTTCAATACGACGTATTGGTCTTCTCTGGATACGGCGTATTGATCATGTTTCCTTCGTGGTCTTTAGTGAGTACAGGCACAAATATGCTGTATCTTCCGTGATGGATACGGTGTATTAGTTGTCAGAACAATAATCTTCAAAATATCTTTGTTTAAGTTCCAGAATGCGCGCCTTTTGCTAATATTCACCAAGTACTCCATAATACTGTAATTCTCAAATATAAACAATTAAGTAACAATTCTTTACAAAAATCATACAAAATTGGTTGTTGTGTGCGGGTTATGTATCATGTAATTTCATAAAAGTATGCTTGAATTTTTTTAAATTTGAGCATAATTTAAGCATTTTGATGTGAAAAATAGGACATGTAAACATCCTAATTCCATCCCCTCGCATGAATTATACAACGTCCTTGTTGTATAGATAAAACGTTAAAAACGGGAATTAAAAAGAATTAGAATGAGAAACTCCCATGATATTTTGCTCAGTATATTCTCCATGTAGCATTTATTGAGCAAGAATTTGTGTTGAACAATATTCTTGAGGTTTCAAGACTCCAACACTTCAAGATCTCTAGATTATAAATTCTCCACCAATATTTGTCAATTTCCTTTCACGAGGTCCTGTGTAAATTCTCAGAAAACAAATGCAATTCTATCTCCGTGTATTCGTTTGGTTAGACTCGAAATATAAATCTAAAACTGTACAGGAAGTCGATACGCCGTATTTATTCTCCAAGATACGCCGTATTGATACCTGTGTATAATGTATTCATTTAATGAATACATCACATAGACTGTGCTGAAAATAAAGACTAGATAATGTCCAGATAGTCAATACGCCGTATCCATAGGGTTTGGATATGTCATATAGACAGTCTGGAAAGACAGACTCGATAAAAATTAAAATACATTCCGGGTTGTCTCCAAGCAAGCACTTTTGTTTATAAAAAATTCTTTAAGTTAGACTTGCCCCAATTTAATTCCATCCTTATAAAACAATTTGGGGTCGAACGGGATGCCAAATAGCACATATAAATTCTTGTTAAGATTTTAAAGCATCCCTTTGTTAAGATAATTACAAGCCATGATATTAACATTTACCTCCTTGATAAAATTTTCAGTTTGGAAAAATTTATTAGATGTATTGTGACTTGTTTCCAAAAGCATATTTGACCCTTGTGTATTCTTGTTACCCCCCGAAGACTATATTATATCGATTTCATTATCATCATTGTCTTTTTCCGACTTTAAATCATTAGGATGAATTATGTTAAAGGGGAATATATCATTAAAGTACAAAACATTTGGTTCCTCTTCATCATATTCGGACAATGGTGTTTCATCATTCAAATCAAATTACTTGATATGTTGAGGGCTTAAAATCGATTCAGTTAACAAATTTGATTTCGACGTTTGAGGGGGTTTTTTTTTTTTTTTTTTGGGGGGGTTTTGGGTGTGTGGGGGGTTAAAAATATAAAAAATGTTTTATATTCCTCTTCATCACATTTCCGACAATGAATGTTTTCACTTTCAAATCAAATTCATTGATATGTTAAGGACTTAAAGTGGGTTCAGTTAAGAAATCTGATTTAAACGTTAGAGCATCATTATAAACAATGGCTGGAAATTTATTCTTGAAATCTTTAGCATCATTGTAAACAATGGCTAGAAATTCATTCTTAAAATCTTTAAAGAAGTATGAATTCATCACATAACTGATCCGTAGATCGGGTGAGATTGAAGCAAAGGCATATTGACTTTAATCATTATCGATATCCTGAATCCGATTTTTTAAATTGGTATCTCAAAAAATATTTTATATGGCAAATGAATTTTTGTCGAAATTACCGTGCAAATCTTCATCGTCGGATTCGTCAAACGATATTCTAAAGTCAATTTCATCGTTGTTAAGAGAACTTACCGTAGGCTCACACGAGAGTGTTGCTTCAGATGTTGACGTGTCGTTAAAGACTATAGCTGGGAATTCAGTTTTAACATATCTAAGGTCGTGAACGTCTTCATTATCCCAGATCTTACCATACGTAGTAGTTTCCCAGTTATACACCTTACCACGCCTACGAGCTTTTTCTTCCTCAAGCCTGATATACTCCTCCATAGTAATGTTGGGGTTATCCATTTTAACCTGTAATAAATTTGCTAGAAGAGAAAACTGTCAAGTAGCTTAATACGTCGTATTCAGTGAACTGAATACGCCGTATTGATGATAAAGTTGAATACACTGTATTGGTTTGAAAAAAATTATACGCCGTATTGGTTTGAAAAAAATTTACAGCGTACTTTGAATAATGCAGAAAACACACAATATGCAAAATATACAATGCATAAAATTAAACACACAAAACAAACACATAAATATGCAAATTAACCTAAGCTAAGCTAAACTAAAACACTAATAAAAAAAAGAATTAAACAACTTCACTCCCCGACAACGGCGCCAAAAACTTGACGTGTCGTTGTGTAGGTGTTATTTATGTATCAAGTTTTACTATTTATTTTATGACGACTATACCTAAAAACAACAATTTAACAGGCAGTGTACCCGGTCAGATGTAGCTTCGTTGGTAAGTAGGGTGTCGATCACTGAGAGCAAGAGCGTTAATTCCTAATTCTATCAGTATTTTAGTTATCTAAGTTAAACCTAAAACTAACACAAAAAGGGAGGTTTCAGCCTGAGAGACTGGCACGGTTTTGTATATCTAACCTAAGGTTTTGATGACAAGTAAAGCAATAAACACACACAAGAAGACAAGAAATTGATAGAGAAGCGGTCGAGAACTAATGTAAGGAAAACGTATCAACCATGAATAATCCGATAAAACGCAGGTTTGTTTATTTAGTGCAATGATTGTCTTATCTCGAAGAGGCATATCATTCCTAGACTTAGGCGGTACTTCTTCCTAAGACCTAGACACGCTAATTCTGTCACAATTAGACGCATCCGCATAAAGCATCCTTATGTTGATCATAATCTATCTTAGGATCTAAGTAATGGTGCTCTTACTAAACCCTAGCTCATTGAGACTTTACCCACTTACTGCTTAACGGCGATTTATATACTAGTAGTTCATTGTCCGAGTCTTTACCTATGGAATAAGAACGTACTCGTTGATCCTAGGGTCACCTGCTAGTCCAACTAAGCTCACTATTCTAAAGGCAAAGATAGGTCAATATTTGTGATCCTATGATTCTAGATATATAAATTGCAATATGGAGAGCTATCCCAGACTCTTAGCCTACGCCCAAACAACACCGAAGTTGCAGCGCATTAAATATGTAGGACTAGAACTAGTTTGATATCTTCCAGAATCTTCATGTATGATAAACATTAAATATGACGTATTGAAGTTCATTGATACGGCGTATTGGTCTTGAATCCTTCGTGGTATCTGGTGAAGTATAGACACGGATACGTCGTATCTTCTTGATGGATATGACGTATTGATGTAGAACCAAATAAGTCTTCTTCGTTGACCAAAGTATTATATACGGCGTATCGTTGATGTGGATACGGCATATCGTTGATGTGGGTACGGCGTATTCTTCAAAGTTAGGCAATGGTCTTTTGATTCGCCAAAGTCTTGGATACGTCGTATAGGTCTAGAATGATACGCGTATTTGCTATGAGATCAGTAAAACTGTATCAACAACACACTTCATTTAAGCTCCAAAATGCGGTGCGTTTTTTGCTAACTTTCACCATTAACTCCAAAATGTACTGCCATTCACAAATATAAATTATTAAGTTAACAATTTCTTTGCAATAACTATAACAAAATGGGTTAAATAACATGGGAAAAATGATGCTATAAAATAGAAGACGTTATTTGAGGTCATCACATGCGTGTATGCAAATAACGAGATTGGCCAAACCACGATATGAAATAATGTGGGGTTTCACCTCAGCTTTAAAGATGCAAAGGGAATGGTAACATTACTGACCTCCAGATGTTTATCCAACCCAAACCTAGTTTATATATCTATTATTTGACTTGGGTTTCCTGTGTTTTTTCTTCTCTTTTTCGCAGCTGCTGCCAATATGTCTGAATTTTTGAAGTTTCCTATGACCAACGGTGTTAGGATTGGGAGGGGCATTGCTCTTAGACCAAATGAGTTGATTGCCCAACATACAACTACCCCTCTCCCAACCGAAACATGTTTGATATGACTGATTTTAGAGAACTTCGGTATTTTGTGAGGTCACAAATTATTCAAGGTAGCGGTGGAATATTTATGACACAACAGAAACATGTGGAAGACACCCTAATGAAATTTCATATGGATGGTTGCAAGATTGCACCAACACATATGAACATTAATGTTGGGAAGTGCTCATGTCATACAAATATTTATACGGCTAGAAATACGTGAGCCTACGGGGTTACACACGAATACACATAGATATCATTCTATTAATATACATAACTAGCTTTAAGGCTCGTCCGATGGGCGGCTGGCTTTAAGATTTTTTTTTAAAGATACAAAATTTAGTAGTAGAATGAAAGATATAAATAACTTTAAATGATTGAATATTAGAAACAAAAAAGGAAAAGTAATAAATCTTGATTGTTTAAACATAAAGTAGCTAAGAAAATAAAGGCAAACTTATATTTGATGAATGACTTCTTTATACAGAACATTCGTCATACACAACGTTTGTTGTATAATGTATAACTAACAACGTTTGTTGTATAACGTTCGTCATACACAACGTTTGATTTTAGCTACATTTTTGTTCGTTTTAGATTTTTGGTGTATGAGATTTGCTAATTGTTTTTTGTAGCCCATCTCGAAAAAGCATTTAAAATGCAAAATAGGTTGCATCACTTTAGCAATACAAATGATTTCATAACACAAATTGAGGCTAAAAGTGTGAAACTAATGTATTTGGTAGTTTTTTTCATTTGTTCACGTGTCCTCCTCACTACACTTGAAATAAATCCAAAACTCTCTTTATCAATGTCGTCATTTCGATTGTTTGTTGTGCCTACATAGAACCCATTGCTCAAAATGAGATCTGATCCGAATTCTTCTTCTGGAGAGCACCTTCGAGTACGATAATAAGATTTATAGATCTATGACATATCCAACACCTGACATAAAGACAACAATAGTCTGACCATTCACCCTACAATTACTGTTTCCAACGGCCGAACCATTTCTCTTCTACATCACTGAAGGAAAAAAATAAACTTTGTCATATGCCACTAAGATAGTATTCTGATAACATTAAGTTATGGATGGTATATTTATTAATCTAATGGGCACTATAAGGCATGTAAAAAATTTAGCAAATTAGACAGTTTATAATCATTGATAAAATCATTGATGAATTTTTTTAGCAATGGCAAGATCTTGAAAATCAAATTTAGTATGACATTTTAATTCATATAGCAGGCGATAATCCTGAAAATAAAATCTAGTATACCAATTCATATGGTAGGAAATAAATGTAACAATCCACATTTTCCGATCATATTACGTCAATAAACTCAAAACTATTTACTTGGAACCTTTACGTGTTTACTTTTAATTATAACCGTTAAGTTAAATCGCGTAAACTGAAAATCAACATTTAACGTAAACCGGCATTAAACAAATATAACTTTACGTTAAATATGTATTGTACGACTATTACGAAGATAATTTATAAGTTTTCATATTTTTATTTTGCGAGTTTTACGCATAACGCTTACGTTTTGCATTATGAACTTTTATGCATGCACAAACTACCCAATTCCCTCACCACCTTTACCAATACCCACAATACTTATACTTTAACAAAAATTAAATATTTTCTCCCTCTTATAACCCTTAGAACCGGCCCTTAGGTCTTCCACAACACTAGATATTATCTTTACCAACTATGCGCCAATGTGTTAGCTCTTACACAAATCACTTACACACTCTAACTCACCATCCCCTTCTTACACAACCCATGAACCCCCTTGCTTCATTGATTGATTATGTTTTCTTGTCATAGATATTTTCTAGTTAAGTATTATATATACACTTACACTTCATTCCCTTCACATTCATTCATCACCTCAAATAACACACAAACTCTCTCTTTTTCCTTTAAAGAAATCGGCAACCATAAGAAAACCAAGGAAGAAAAATAGTTTTTGATATTTTCTAAGGAATTTCCAAGGAGTTCTTAAGGGTTTAATAGTTATCAAACATAAATTTAGGGTTTATTTAGGTGAAAAGTTATTCATTTTGGCCATACATCACTCAAAGGTTCCATTTTTTCCATACTTCATTATATATATGTTTGACTACTGAACACCCTATATATCAATGTTTATCATCAACTAGGTGTATTTTTAAAAACGATTTATCAAAGAAACAAGTAAATGTTTCATATATATACATACTTGCAAGAAAAGGTTAAATGGATTATACACATGTTCATACACTTGAAAATACTTATTATGACATATTACAAGTTACTTGTTAAAATATTAGACTTGTTAAATTAAAATTTATAAACTAGCTTAATTAGTTTATATTTTATTTCATGTTCTTTAAATTCTAGTTAATATTGTTGAAGTTTGGATGGGATTATGATAGATTGGATTTATTGTTTGATATAGTAGTGAATGGAGATATGTTAGATTAGGCATTTGAGAAAATTGTGGTGATTTTCAGATAAGTTTTGACATAATATATAAGCTGCCAAAACAGCCCGCACCTTAGGGACGTGTTAAAAATGTTTTGACAAGTTAGAACTCTAAAAATATGTTTGTACACTTAAATACGATTCGTTGAATATAAAGAATGTAAACATCGGACTTATAACGAAGAAATTATGGCCGTTTAAAGTTTTGCGGAACATATATACTTTTGACAGCCTTTGCAAAAACTGTGAACATTCTGATCTGATTTCAAATTGAGGTTTTGACCCCTTCCGGGTCCAAATAGGCTAAAGGGTATAAAAGAAAACTTGTCCGGAATGAATTTTTGCTATTATGTGGAAAACTTCTTTTGTTATGAATCTATATGACGAAGGAGTTATACTCCGTCAAAGTTGGACTATTTTTCAAAAAAGTTAATAAATTTCCTGTACACATTTTTGCTAAATAATAAAGCTGTTAGGATTTTATATAGTGTTTTCGGGATCGTTTGAGCTAAAAAAACCTTAGAAAATATTGTAGTAACACTTATATAATATTTATACACGTCGTAAACTTTATAAATATTATTTTATAGACAAATGAGACTATAAATAAATTGACGTTGTGAAATTTATAAAAGTAGTGAATCGAGCGAGATAGACTCTAATTAATTTTTTGCTATTAGAAAATGTTACAAATGTGTATACTTATATATTAAATGGCAAACTTGACATAAACATTATTTTGACTTATAACTAAAACACAAACTATTAGGTGGAGATATAACATTATAAAATACATCGTTTCATTTTATTACGCTTGCATTATTCTAAATCGACCTATAATTAAATAGGTTACATACCAGACATATTGTGACGATTTCCTTTGTTGATTTCCCTAAAATCAATACATTTTAATTGAGGTGAGTTTATAGCTGTCACACCCCGACAACGGCAGAAACTCGGGAATGCAACATAATGATCAATCATAACACAATATACAAAATAGAGAAAACTACATTGCATAAACTCCAAGTGCTATGAAGACCATCAACCTCGAACAAACTCGAGTGATGTCTCAAATCGCAACTAAAAATCAATCTCTTACAATTATTCCAATGCCCTCATAGGGGACCATAATTCAAATTTAATCCAAAACAACTAAAAACAAGAACAAAACAACAAACAAGCAAGACTTCAAACGAAATTCCACTCGAGATACTTCTAAGTCTGCTATCAATCACAACTACTCTCTTCTTTCACTTCACCTGAAATGATACTCTCGAAAGACACAGACAATAATGTTGTGAGACTGTATGTTTGACCTTAAACCCAAAAGATGTGCCAATATTTCAACATTGGACAATAGTGCTATATGACAAGTGAATATAATGCAAAACAACTTTAAGCATCACCGCTAATCAATAACCATATCCACTTACGCACCTAAAGGCCTACAGCTGAAGCACAAAAATGGGCAGACCACAACACAAACGCTGGTAGCGTACCCATACCGATCCAAAAATCACAAAATACTGGTAGGTCGTACCCATCGGCAATCCACACACACATGTAAATACTGGGATAGGCGTAACCCCTCCGTTCCAAATAATCAAACAACACAGATAATATTCACATAGCGAGTCATAAAGCACGAATAACTTAGTCCCAAAACCAAACCACGTCGCAACGGTGATCAATTCAAACATATCAAAACACATTTACGTATCATTTTCCCCCCAACAAAAAAATACAGTAAAAAAGGTGGGGTCTATACGAGAAACTCACCTCAAGCAAGTCTTTAGCAACCAAATCTCAATCACACAAGCAAATGCAACGACGCCCGCACACGACCTAGTCCAGTTAATGTCCCAATTTAATCATCCATTCCCAAAACAATCTTCACGTTTGATGCATAGAGTTTAGACGCGTTATGAACAAATCCCAAAATAATTTAGTGGTGTGGTGGTTGACGACTTAACTCCACAATCATATCAATCTCATTCCTCGATAATACATACTTAATACATTATAAGAATATATATCGACACTCCCATTCGGTTACAACCTTAGACACTTCAAATACTCATTATAAAACGAGTTGAAAAATGAAACGTTTACAGTCATAAAGAACACTTTAGAGAATTTTTCGAGAAAAATTATATTTTTCGTCTTTTAGTGAATTTATTTAAAATAGATAAAAATAAAAAAATAAATATTATTTTAATATCTAAAATCAAAAATCATGTTTTTAGAAATTTTCTAAAGTATAAACTTTTGTACGAAATTTTCGACATGACTACAACCTTAATACAACTTTTCCAAGGTTTTCAAAAATCAAACCTTATGTTCAAATTCCACAATTTACCACTTTTCGACAAAATTCCAAAATCCTCAATCGGATAACAGCTTACCAACCTTTTTCCCAAAATATATTCAATATCCTTCGTAAATACATTCCACTTCAAAAGTCCATTCACACTTCTCATAACTATTACATATCGCCTTATTAGGCTATAAGGGGTCCATTAGGACATTATATAAAGTTCCAAAATACTAGTTACGTCCAAAACTAAGTCCATTATACATATAGAAGATATATACTGTATATGTAGAAAATAATCTGGACCACAATAAGCCCTCCCATTAAGCCGCGGCTCAAATAGACTTATTGGGGCCATTGAGTCCATAACTTCAAAATACATATGATTAAGCTTTAAAATAATGCTATTAAGCTACTATCGGCTATTGGTTACTACCATAAGCACAAAAAATAGTACCACAACATAGCGCCATAACACAAAAAATAATCAAATCACCTTTTGAGATCTACACGTGGCATATAACCTAAATATAAGCAAGAATAGTTTAAAAATAAGCCCTAATAAAGTCACACAAGCTACTATCAAAAATAAGCATTCTAGCATAATATATTATTCAATTATCACGACCACAACATCAAAACTACAAAAACTCTCTTTTTCTTTTTACCGTACACGAACCAAACACCACCCTTTTATTTACTTCGCTTTCAAAAATCGATTTTCACAACGATCAACTTGTACAACTAACATCTATGCATCAAAATAAACCCAAAAGGACAAACACAAATTAAATTTAAAAACTTACAAGAAAATCTTCAAATTTGTAGATTTCAACACAACCATACAACCCAACGTTGTTTAAAACAAGATAACCAAACACTAGAATCAACCCTACATATTTTATGTCTTCATGTTTTCTAGATCAAACATCAAAAAATATGAAGTGTGTTGTTGTAGGTGCGGCGAACACAAAGATAAGAGAGATGATATTATTTTTGATTTTGAAAATGCATGATGTGAAAAAATGAGGAATAAGGAAAGCATCTATTTAAAATTTGATACGGTTAACTAAAATTAAGCCACCATGTCTCCCATGGGGTCTCGGGCCTTTCTTTTCGTGTCGGGATCACTTAAATACTCGTAAAACTCACCGATACATTTACCACCAACGTAATAGCATATTTTATACACTTTAATAATTCTAATTTTACCTAAGAGAATTTATCCGACATATTTTCACTTTACACCTTCAAAACATCATTTGGACATTAACTACGTATCAGACTCGTTTTGCATTTCTCGAAAAATCGCCGGTCAAACCACCCGGATACACATAACACAAAATAACCTATTCAAATGGGATTATTAATCACAATAAACCATAAAAATTCATCACACCTCTCATAAATCACCACCGTATCCACGGTACAAAAATCTGAATAAACTACAAAAAGTCAATAGTAAAAGGACTGTAAATAAAATAATTCAGAACACAAAAGGGCAAAGGTTATATACTACAATCTACCCCCCCTTAAAAGAATTATCCGTCCCAAGAATTCAATTAATAGCATTAGTAAACCATATGCTGGTACTTCAACTTCACTGATCTTCATGTTCCCACTGAATTCAGCCACGTTTCGAATTCCCACTGAACTGTGACGATGGCAACCCTAGCTACGCTTCAACTTCTAAACTCTCTTTCAAAATTATCAACAAGCACTTCCGAAAATCAACTTAGCATCATCGATCGAATCTCATCCAAATGCACTTGCCAGTGTTGGATCAGCCAAACACTTCTAAGGTTCGACACGTGAAACGTGTCAATGAAACACCACACAAATTCCTAGGCAAAATCTAATCGATAGGCCACAGGGCCTACTTTCTTAATAATCTTAAATGATCCAACAAACCTAGGTGCTAACTTTCCCTTCTTCCCAAAGCGTACCACACCTTTCCAAGGCGACACTTTAAGCAAGACATAGTTACCTACACTAAACTTAGAGGCTTCCTCCTCTTATCAACATAACTTTTCTGACGATCCACGGCAGCCTTAAGTCTATCCTTAATCTGCGAGATCTTCTCCAGTAGTTCTCTTACGACTATCTCAGGTCCCTAACAACTACGCTTCTCAACCACAGCCCACCTGAATTGTGAACGACGACGACACATTTCTACCATACAATGCCTCAAACGGAGCACATCTCACACTAGAATGATAACTATTGTTATAAGAAAACTAAACCAACGGAAGATGAATGTCCCAACTTCCTCCGAAGTCCAGGACGCAAACTCTAAGCATGTCTTTCAAAGTCTGAATAGTACGCTCACTCTAAACTAATGCCGGGTCTGAGTGTGATAAGCCATACTCATGTCTAAACGGAGTCCCTAATGCTTCTTGCATTACTGGCCAAAACATAATGTGAAACGACTAATCATGATCTATATAACGGAGATCGTACAAAAATAACCATGTCTAGCAACTATCTCATTCAAATACAATCTAGCCAACCTTTCCATCTTATAATCCTCACGCATAGGTAAAAAATAAGCAGACTTAGTCAATCGGTCCATAATGACCCAGATTGTGTTATGCCTACTACTAGTCCTAGACAACTTAGTCACAAAATCCATAGCTATCCTTTCCCATTTTCATATGGGAATCTTAGGTTGCTGGAGCATGCCAAATGGCCTTTGATGCTCAGCCTTAACCTTCAGACTAGTCAAACACTTACTAACATAATCAGCTATATCCTTTTTCATTCCAGGCCACCAATACCTATCTCTCAAATCATAATACATCTTATCAGCTCCTGGGTGTACAGAGTACTTCGACTTATAGGCTTCATCCGTTATTAGGGTTCTCACCTCACCCTTCAAAGATACCCATATTCGATCCAGGTAGTATAAAGTTCCATCACTTCTCTATTCTATCATCTCATCTAAACCTTTATGCAATACTGCAAACTCATCCATAGCCTACTTCTGAGCCTCCAGTATCTTATCTTTGATACTCGACTGAAGGATCATATTCATAGCTCTAACTCTCTTAGGCTTTACTCTTTCCTTCCTACTTAGGGCATCAGCCACCACATTCCCTTACCCGCAGTATGGTAGCGAATTTCACAGTCATAATCACTAAACAACTCTATCCAAGCGATGGCTGTCGCATATTCAAACTCTTTTTGACTAAATGATAGATGAAGACTCTTATGGTCCGTATAGATAAACTCTTTGTCCTATACAGATAAGTATTTAGATCTTAAGTGCAAAACATAACCGCACCTCAACACTAAAATCATGGGTAGTATAATTCTTCTCATGAATTTTCAACTGCCTAGACGCATAGGCTATCACTTTACCTCTTTGCATTAACACACAGCCTAGTCTTATCTCGGACGCATCACAATATACCACAAAGTCTTCCGGTCCATCGAAGAGAGCTAGAACATGCGCATTACACAACTTATCCTTTAAGGTCTGAAATGCCAATTCCTGTTCCTTACCCCAATTGAAAGTCTTACTCTTTTGAGTCAAGATAGTAAGAGACTTAGCTATCTTAGAGAAGTTCTCAATGAACCTACGGTAATACCCAGCCAATCCTAAGAACGAACGAAACTGCACTTTTCTTAGCCAGAATCCATTACCATTTATCACATGAATTCCATTACCATTTATCACATGCCTAGGGTCAACATGAATTCCATTACCATTTATCACATGCCTAAGAAACTGCACTTTTCTTAGCCAGAATCCACACTTAGAAAACTTAGCATACAGTTTCTCCTTTTTGAGCAGTTCTAAGACTAACCTTAAATGTTCTACATGTTCCTCTTAAGTCTTAGAGTAGATTAAGATATCGTATATAAACACTATCATAAACGTATCAAGATACGGCCTACAAACTCTATTCATCAAATCCATAAATATCGCTGGTGCATTGGTCAGACCAAAGGGCATTACAGTGAACTCGAAATGCCCATAACGAGTTCTAAACGCAGTCTTTGGTATATCATCCTCATGCACTCTCAGTTGATGATATCCAGACCTAAGATCTATCTTTGAGAAAAACTATGACCCTTATAGTTGATCAAATAGATCATCAATTCTAGGAAGTGGATAACGATTCTTAACAGTCAACTTGTTCAATTCTCTATAAACAATGCACATCCTAAAAGAACCATCCTTTTTCTTAACAAACAATACCGGCGCTCCCCAAGGCGATGAACTTGGTCGAATGAAACCTTTGTCTTGGAGTTCCTTGAGTTGTCCAAACAACTCCTCCATTTCAGAAGGTGTCAAGCAATAGGGAGACTTTGCTACCGGCATTGCTCCAGGGATTAACTCAATCCGAAACTCAATTTCCCGAATAGGCAGTAATCTAGATAGATCATCCGAGAATACCTCAGGAAAATCTCTAACCATAACAATCTCTTCTTGTTTCTTATCACTAGCTTTAGCACTCATCAACAATCTTGCTTTCTCTTCCGGTCTCTCTCCTACTACTCTAAGCACCTTGCCATCCAGTAGTGGTATCCTCACTACCTTCTCATGGCAAATTATTTCAGCCTTATAATTAGACAACCAGTCCATACCTATAATCATATCAAAACTTCCATGCCTAAAAGGTATTAAATTGATGTCAAAGACATGACCCTTGATTTCTAGTTTACAACCCTTAATAACCTTATCAATCTCTATTAGCTGCCCGCTAGCTATCTTAATCTCATATCTGAAACCTAAGTCGCTGGACTCTAAGCCTAACAGAGGTATAAAAGTAGTAGAAACAAAACTATAGTCGGCACCAGAGTCAAATAAGATAGTGGCAAAATAATCGTTAAAAGTAAACGTACCTGTTACAATGTTTAGATCCTTGCGAGCTTCCTCTGCTCCCAACATGAATGCCCTACCCCTAGCCTGGTTTCCTTGGTTTCCACGACCTTGACCCTCGTTATTAGTAGCAACTTGATTTGGACAATTTCCTTCTGGTTCTTGTGCTCTATTCAATCTAGGATAAGCTGACCTGACATGGTCGGTACTACCACACTCATAACATGCTCTAACAGTTGGGTTTCTAGCATTGACAAGATTCACATTCCTCGGCACACCTCTATAATCCTTTGCTAAATGACCCGGGCGGTTACAGTTGAAGCATGTGCGACAAGGTCCTTCGGGTGCATGGTAAGAGTTGCAGGTGGTACACTTGGACCAAGTACCTGTATTCTCTCTTCCTACAGGGTTTACAGTAGTATCAAAAACATTCCGCGTCCTAGTCCTCTTATTATCATCCCTATCATTCTTATCCTTGCTAGTTTCCCACACATTTCCTCTTTTCTCAACTTTCTTAATTGATCTATTTCTCATAGCCTCATCGGTCAGTGCACCAAAAATCTGCATTGCCTTCTGCATAGTCTTTGGCTCCATTGCTGCCACCATCCCACAGATTTGCTAGCCAACTCATAAAACCTATTAGTATACGCAGCATGGCCAGCTCCGACCATGGCGTGATTTCATAACTCAGATTCTAACTTTTGCATCTCATGACTAGGACAAAACTCTTGTATCATCATAAACTTAAAGTCATTCCATGACATACCAACAGCAACTTCCCGACTTTGCGTGCGGATCTAAGAGTTCCACCACATTAAAGCCTTACCCATAAATGAACCAGCAGTGTATTTCACTTTTTGGTCAATACTACAACCACTCATATCATGCACAGACTCCATTTTCTTAATCCAACGAGTAAGAACTACAGCAACTCCTCCAATTCAGAAGGTGCCAAACGATAGGGAGACTTTGCAATCAGTACATCTAGGATTAACTCAATTCGGAACTCAATTTCCCGGAGAGGTGGCAATCCTGATAAATCATCCGGAAATACCTCAAGAAAATATCTAACCACAACAATCTCTTCTTGATTCTTAACTCTAGCCTTAACACTCATCAAAAGTCTCACTTTCTCTTCCAGTCTTTCTCCTAATACTCTAAGCACCTTGCCATCTAGTAGTGGTATCCTCACTACTTTCTCATGACAAATTATTTCAGCTTGTGATTAGACAACCAATATACTATAATAAACATTCGAAACTCCATCCCAAATTCGTAGCAAATCGATGTCAAAAAGACATGACCCTCGATTTCTAGTTTGCAATCTATATAAACTTATCAATCTCTACTAGTGGCCTTGCTTAGTATCTCACATCTCTATCTAGAAACTAATTCACTAGGTATATGCCTAACAGAGGTATAAAAGTAGTGGAACAAAGTTAATGAGTCGGCACAGAGTCACTAAGGTATGGTAAAATGTTGTTTAAAAGTAAATTACCGTCACAATGTTCAGATATCCTGGCGAGATTCCTCTGCTTACAACATGAATGCTCACCCTAGCTTGGTTCCCTTGGTTTCATGACCCTAACCCCTATTATTAGCATTAATTGGTTTGGACGGTTGCCTCTTGGTCCTTATGCTCTATTCAATCTAGACATGCCGGTTTGAGATGGTCGATACTACCACATTCATAGCATGCTCCACGAGTAGGTGTTGGGTTCCTTACATTTACCGGGTTCACATTCCTAGGCAGAACTCTACAATCCTTAGCAAAATGACTCAAGCGGTTACAGTTGAAGCATGTGCGACAAGGCCCTCTGGGTGCATGGTAGGAGTTACAAGTGGTACACCTGGGCCAAACACCCATATTCTCTCCTCCTACAGGGTTTGCGGTTGTAGCAAAAGCATTTCCAGTCCTAGTCCTCTTATTATCATCCCTACCATTCTTATCCTTGCTAGGTTTCCCCACATTTCCTCTTTTCTCAACCATCTTAATTGATCCATTCCTAACAGCCTCATCGGTCAGTGCACCAGAAATCTGCACAGCTTTCTGCATATTTTTTTATTTAGTTGTGAACTTTATGGTAGTTTGACATTTGATAAATTTGTACTTGGAATATGAAATTAGTAATGATATTATATCATTGCTATGATGGAAACAAATTATGTGTCCACGTATAATTAAAAAATGCTTGTATTTGTAGCTTTTAAATTTTCTACGGCAAATATGCGGTGCAGAAAAGCTAAATGAAGTGTTGCCTCTAGTTGAAAAAGTGTTGCACCAGTATTCTTAAAATGAAATACAAGTGTTGTATTAGATGATGGAAAGTGTTGCACTTGATGTGTAAAAGTGTTGTCATCGGTCGGTGTTGTATAATAAGAAGTGTTGCCCAAAAGTATCAAAAGTGTTGCAATATAAAAGTGTTGCATTTGTAAATATGAGCAACACTTTGACAAAAGTGTTACCAATTATGGCAAAAGTGTTGCTTTAGACCTAAGGCAACGGATCCTAAAGCAACACTTGAAAAAGTGTTGCACTAGGCATTATGCAACATTTTTTAGGCCAAATACAACACTTTACGTGTGTTGATTTAGCCCTATTTTCTAGTAGTGTATCAACCCGGAAATATCTTAAATCACTACGATCTTGATCAAAGTTGGAAAAATTATGGGTGTTTGTTTTGCTTTGGTCGGACGCACAAGACATACACACTTATGTGTGTGTTTTACTTTTTTTAAAAATGAGATGAATGAATAAAGATGTTGGTGGAAGGAATATTAGTCCTATGCATGTTTAGGACATTCCTTGCTAAAAAAATAGCCTTCTTGTCTCTAGGCTCTTACTCTTCCGATTATGTTGAATGCAGGAGGGGTTCGGGTCTTGGTTTTGTGTCGGGATCACTTAAAAAACTCATAAAACTTGATCGTAAAATTTTCCCAAGTTACTTAGCATTTTTATTCACCTTAAAAATACTTTTCCAATAACTTAGAGTATTTACTTGACATATTTCCACGCTTTATTCCCCAAAAACTCATTTGGACATTAACGGACGTGTCGAGACTCATTTTTGGCATTTCACGAAAATTCACGGGAAAGGCAAATGTTCAGTGTTATAACTGCAATGAAAAAGGCCACTATGCTCGTGATTGTCAGAAACTAAGAGTTCGTAATGCAAAGTATTTCAGAGAACAAATGTTGCTAACAATAAAAGATGAAGTCGGAAGCAACCTCAAAGACGAAGAAAATGATTTCATGCTCGATAACTCTTATGAAGATGAAATATTAGAAGAGTTAACTGTTGCAGTAATCATGATGGCTCAAATCCAACTAGCTGATGAAAATGCTGAGTCTGAACCATCCTATGATGCAAAGGATGTCAAGTGTAAAACAATGAGTAAATGCTTCAAAACATGGTTTAGTACAGTGAATGTGTGAAACGTAAAACTATTATTCACACATCTGATGATGATCAAATTGATTCTAATATCATGTTTGATGATCTTTATGTGGAAAATAATGGTGACACATCTGAACATGATTCAAATGCTCATGATGAATATCATGATATTCAAATGCTGACATATAATGTTCAAAGAGAAGCTGAAAATCCAAAACGATTAAACAATGAACTTAAAAGGCAAAAAGAGTTTCTACAACCGGAGTTTAAGACGTTTAAGGATTGGGTCAAAATAATTGAGTCAAAAACAATTCAATGTTCAAAATATAAAGAAACGTGTGAAGAGTTGGAACGAGAAATACGTGCTGATAAGGACACCATTGAACGAATTTTGAAAGAAAAGGATAAAATTGAAAGTGATTTTTTAGATAAAAATGAAAAGATAATAATTCAAATCATGAATACTCAGTTAGCTAAAATGCTTTCAAAGAATGAGAAAATGGGATATCTTGAAGATATTTGTGATCTTGAGTTTTGCTAATATTCACCAAGTACTCCATAATTACTGCAATTCACAAATACAAACGATTAAGTAACAATTTTTTGAAATAATCTAACAAAATTGGTCAATTACATGGGATAAATGATGCTATAAAATAGACGTTATTTGATGTCATCACAATTGCAGCACAACCAAAAATGTATAATGGTGACATGTTTTATAGTGTTAATTTGAAAATTGATCCACCTGATTCAGATGAAACTTTAGAGGATGCGGAAGAAAGTCGATTGGAAATGAGAAACAAAATAGTTCAAATTAATTACGGAAAGTTAAATGCGCTTTATGAAACATTTGTTGCTCAACAAGAACTTTATGTTGGACAAACATATTTTTCAATTCCTTCTACTTATAATAATGGTTCTGAGCCTAAAGATGTCACATTGGATTTATCAAATTTAAAAATGCCAAAAGAAAGTAAATTGTTAAAAATGTTTGACACAATGGGTGTAGCTATTAATGGTTTACAAACAAGAATTGATAAAACTCTTTTAGACGACAGACAACGAAGATGGATGAGCGACAACCAAAATTCTTTACGATAGTTTTATAAAACTGATGTAATTCTGATGTCTGACTCTTTATACAAGAATTTGAAAGAAATAAAAGCAGAACCCATTGAAGAAATACAATAAATGTTAAATATTTTTGAGTCAATGGAACAGCAAGTTAAAGAAAAATCTCCAACAAAAAATATTCTTCAAAATGAGATTGATCGACTTTTGAAAGTATCCTTGACAAGTGAAATCCGAGATTGTGTGTTGCTTTCTGTTGAAAAAAAATTAACTGTTAAAAGATGAACTTGAGAAAAGTTCAAGTGATTCCAAAGATATCCAAGCCAATTTGCTCAAAAGAATTAAAATTCTTGACAATGATTTTAAGCGATCACAAGCTCAAAGTATTAATTTTGAACTCAATTTACAACATCAAAAAGAGAAAATGGCTTGTGATATCTCTTGGAAGTCAAAGTTGTCAACACTGAATGATGAGAAGGTGTTGCTAAAAACTCAAGTTGAATTTGTTGTTCAAGAAAGAGAAAATATTAAACTTGAATTTCAAAATCTTTTTAATTCCATAAAAGTAACACGGACAAAAAATCAAAAAGAAGTTGATGAATAAGTTAAACATGTCAATCAAAAGACATATGCTTATGCTGATATGCGTGCTCACAATCAAGATCTTTTGATGAAAATTTGCGGAGTTCTAAATAACTCCTTGTTACCTCCAAACCTTTTCTCTATGGCCTCCATCAGAGTCTTGGCACATTTGTAGGTATTAAACTTTAGTTGATGTTCATTTGGAAGAGCTATCAACAGTGTACCTCTTGCATTTAACTCATTCTTCCTTGCTAACTTCTTCTCTGCAGTTGTAGGAGGATATGTTTGCTCAACACCATCAACAGTTCTCTTTGGTGGAGGTGAGTCTCCATTTACTATTACATCCCAAAGAGCATAATCTGTCATTAGGAAGTACTGTTCTATCCTTATTTTACAAAGCTCAAATTCTCCTAGATTGAGTACTCGAAGTTTTACAGCAGCAACCATTTGTGAAGATATTGCCTCCATGTTTTCACAAACAAATAGATCTGGTAAGTGTAGATTGTTTCTTCTTATTCAAAGTTTCTCAACAAGCTCTGATAAAAATGGTAAGTTAAGACTAGTAGTAAGTGTAGATTTTTTCTTCTTATTTAAAGTTGCTTATATTCATATGTCCCCTAGGAGATAAGTTAGTCAGTTGTGTTAGGAATTATAGATTTGATGAGACAAAAGAACAAAAGAATGAAACAAAAGGATCAAAATCGTCATTAAAGAATTCAACAAGATGTACGAGAAATATGAAGATTCTGGAAGATCTCTTTAAGAAGATAAAGATAACATAAGATATTCCTTAATGTTTAAAAGATTTAGTTGTCTAATGTTTATCTTCCTTTGTAAGTCTTAGACTCCTTATGTTATAAAAGGAGATTCCAGGCATGTAGTTTGTGTACACAGAAATACGCGTGTATGTGTGTGTGTGTCAAGATGTAAAACACCAGAAAAGTATGTGTGTTCTAGGCGTCAAGTTCTCTAAAGAGACGCCTAGGTTTAGTATTTTAGCCTCAAGAATCTTATGATTCATGTTATAGTTCATTGATGTAACCGTATTATTCTGATAAAATAATATTGGGGCTTGGAATGTTTGGTAAAACCTTGTTGAATAACATTGATGTTCTTATTCCGCTGCATGTTATGTTCAATGTTATTATCCTAGATATAGATTTAAACAATCTGAGCTTACAACAATTCTTTAGACTCCACAAGTTGGTCGTCAAAAAAGCAAGATTGTACAGCAATGTCAAATGCGAAAGCTAAGTACGTATCATTATCTACATGTTGTGCTCAAGTCATTTGGATGGGGACGCAACTGCTAGATTATGGATTTCGGTACACCAAGATTCCAATATACTGTGATTCACAAAGTACAATTGCCATATCTTGCAATCCTGTACAACATTCAGGTACAAAACACATTAACATCCATTATCACTTTATCAAAGATCATGTTGAAAAAGATACCATTGAACTTTACTTTGTCGGGACGGAATACCAACTTGCTGATCTTTTTACAAAAGCCCTTCCAAAGGAAAGGTTTGAGTATTTAGTTCACAGGATTGGTATGCGAATTATAACTCCAACTAAGTTGAAACGTCTGGCAAAGTTCTCTTCTTGAATAAAAGATCATACATCAAAACAAATTGTAAATATTTTTCAAAAATAAAATACAAAATTTCAAAATTTCAAAAACAAAATTAAAAATTAATTTTTTTTCAAAAATAATAAAAAATAGTTTTTACTATTTTTCAAAACTAAAAATCAAATAAAAATTTAAAAAATACAAAAACATAAAAATATAACTTAAAGATACAAACATGTATCTTCTCCGTTTTATCAGTTGCATGATATTGTATTTCTCAAAAAGTGGTTCTTTAAATGTAAAATCAATGTATCATGAACTGAGGGGGAGTAAAACATTTAAAATGTTCTTTCACTGCTAAAATATGTGGTTTGTAATCAAAATCCATTCACAAACAAATGATTTCTTTTAAAAAATCTTTCAAAAATCATCAAGTTTGAAAAATTCATGTGTGTAAAATTTCAAGAAATAACAATCTCTTGAATAAGTTTTTTAATTAGACATTTATTCGAGAGGAAGTTATGAAATTCTTAATTTTCAAACATCTTCTTAAGAATGTTCAAAACTGCAAAATTAACTATCTTTTGATAAAATTCTTTAATTAGATATTTTATTGAGTGGGAGTTATAAATTTTTCAGTCAAACCATCATCAGAAAACAAAAATGTGTTCTCAAAAGCAAAAATAACTTCATTTTAAACAAATTTATATCAAAATAAAAGTAATTTAAAAACGTGATAATTGTTCAAGGGGGAGTTATGAAATTTTTAAGTCAAAACGGGAACTTAACTGCAAAATAATTCAAAAAGTTTGATGTGAAAAAAGTGATCTAACTCCAAGGGGGAGTTATGAAATTGTTTTTGGATCACAAAAGTTTACGAAAGTAACTACAAGGGCTAAAAGTGTAAAAGTGCAAAAGGATAACTTTCGTATGGATGCTTATTGATTAAGAAAGAAACTTGAGGGTCTGAAATGACAAGTTCAAAAAGATAGCTTTCGTAGGGATCAAAAGATCTTACGTAAGTAACTTGAGGGACTAAAACTGCCAAAATTAGAAAGTCATTTTTGAAAGTATAAAAGAAACAGATTCATACGCAATCTTATCACTTTCGTAAAATATTCAAAAAGGTTTCGTGAATTCTCTGAGCTTTCGTAACAAAGAAAACACGATCCAAATCGTTTTGTTGGTTATTTGTGATAGAAAAACGTAAGAAAACGTGATCTATTTCATATATTTATGATTATTTGTTGATATTAATTGATTAAAATAGGTTTCGTATAGATCTAGGGTTTTGTAAATATGAAATGTAATTGAAACATGAAATTGAATGAGGCAAAATGTTGATATACGTCTAGTGATATAATTAGAATAGATTGATCACTAAAAATATCATTTGTGAACTAAGATCATGAGGTTTTGTAATGTTGATAGGTTTTGTAACTTTGAGAAATTGTTTTTTAACATAAGATTGAGCTTAAACTGTTCATAAGATGATAAATAAGCTGAATTACAAGTCAAAACATTCAGTTTATCATTTTTCAAGTGGAAAATTATGTTTAGGAAAGTAATGTCTCAAGTTTCAGTTTCGTATGGACTTATCAATTGGGTTTCGTAAACAGTAATGGGCCAAATGATTTGGTTTCGTAAATGATATTTTGGGCTTAATATTTGGTTTCGTAAGGAAAAATGGGAAATTTTTTACGGATATTCAAATGGGCTTAATCGTTAAATGAAATGGCATCTTACAAAAACAAATGATAAATGTTATAAAATCATATATTTATATTGATAAATGGATCAAATGGTGAAGATTGTGTCCGGTTTTGACCGTTTCCTGACATTAACAGGATGAGGATTGAGCAATCTACTGACCATCCAAATATCATATATAAGAATATATTTTGTATAACAAATTTTTTCATTCAAGTGATCAATGATTCAACAATGAAGAGAAAATACAAAGTGGTGCTTCAAACTGTCTGTGATCATAAGTTTCTCATGTTTCATCAAAAGGCAAAGTTCAAAGTTTTGAAAATATTGTTTCAAAAACAGTTTCAAAAAGTGATTTATGACTATCTATTGTACATAATTGGGTAAATGGTCTAAGTCATGTCCGGTTTTGACCGTTTCTGCAATGAACAAAATGAGGAGTGAGTGGCTTAGTGACCATCCAGTTATTGTTTCATTAGATTGGTTGTATAATCATTGTTTTCAAACATCTTTGGAAAACTTGTGTCTTTGAAAAGTTATCTCAAATTCTATCAAAAAGGTTGTTTCTTTGTGTCACAAAGTGGTACTCTTTTATTAAAAAGTTTTTTTAAGAATATAAAGTTATACTCTTGGATTTCTTAAATCATCAATGCATGTAACAACTTGTGTTTTTTCCAAGTTGATATTTTTTTTAAATCAGAGTATATCTTTATTTCTTGAAAAGAGTATCATTTCACAAATGCTTTTTGGTAAAGAAACTCAAAATAGAAAGAGAGATAAAATCCATACGCAAAAAAGAAAATCAAAGTATGCTCAAAAAAGAAATGCCAGAGCATACAAAATGTGATTAAAAGAAAAAGACGAATAAAGCATATGGCATGTGCCCAAAAAAGCAAGAATTGTCACATGAGAAAGAAAATGATCAAAATATGCTCAAAAATAATTGCCAGAGCATATAAAAACAGACAGAGTGGAAAGAGACAAAAATGTTATATAAATATGTATTACATAAACTTTATCTCATTTCACTAATACTTCATGTCATTATACAGTATTCCACATGGCTCAACAAGTAATTCCAGCTGCTCAACTTGTTCCAAGATTTCATACAATTGGGAGATGCAACAAATACACGGTGCTGCAGAAGTATTCCATGCTCTCTTAAATGCAATATCATTAGGATAATCTTACTTGATAATCCACTCAACTATGCTTTAAATTCCACTGCTGATGTCCCTACTGTGTATCTACAACAATTTTGGAGGACAGTTAGCAAAGTACTTAGTCCTGAAGATACGATCAAGTTTATGTTGATTACTCAAGAGTTTATCTACACAGTGGATATGTTCCGAGACATTCTTCATTTGTTAGAGGAAACTCTTGAAAATCCATTTGTCGCACCAGTCAACATTGAAACTATGGAAGCTTTCATGAATAGGGTTGGATATCAAGGTGTCGTTGATAAAGTTAGCACATTCTACACGAAGAATCTAGCTTAACCATGGCAAACCATGTTCAAGGTGTTCAATCTCTGCTTAACCACAAGAACATCTGGACACGATCAAACAAAGATCAACATTCTTCAAATATTTCATGCCGTGATCAACCGAACAAATGTTGATTATGCAGCTCTTCTATGGTGGGATTTCATGAACAATGTGAATCAGAAGAAGGAAGCCATCCAGTATCCTCGATTCATCAAGCTTATTATTGCTATACTATTGGGAATGTGCTTATACGAAGGGATGCTGATTCCAAATGCGTTTTTGACTGAGGAGATCCGTGCCACTGATGACTTTAAGGAGTATGAGATGGTGTTTATGAATGTAGATGTTCCAATGAATCAACCACAGTCGGTTGTTTCTACCCAAGGAATGCATAGGTCTACACCTAGAGCCTATATGACACCTACCCTTACTGCTAGTCGTCAGGGGAATAAGAGGAAGAAAATTGTTAGAGAATCAAGTTCACCACATAAATCGTTAAAGATAACCATTAGACAACAAAAAGTGGTTAACGGAGAAAAAGTTGATGATGACTTTATGGATAGGTTAGAGCCCGGGAGTCATAAGGACAATCCAGAACATGTTGATGATGATGATGACAAAGATGATGAAAAGGTAGATGAGGAGGAAGGAGGTGAGATGGGTAGTTTGGAGACTAGGACTGAGGAGATGCAGACACCAATTCCTATAAAACCTATATCCCCTACGACAATCTTATCTTCGGATAAGAATATTACTCAGGAATTGACGAATACTGTACCAATCCCAACCAAAACTTCATCTAACACTCCACACTTCAAACGACATATTTCCAGTAAGTACTGTCATCTTCCAGGTGCGCTTCGCAGGATGTGTAAACGTCAAGGGTATATGATCCAGAACATGGAACAAAAGTGCGCAACAACTAAACAGTTCTGGAAGACTCACAAGCAAGTTAATCAAGTTCTTCATCAAGGTGTATCACAACTTGCTAAAAAAGTTATAAAAGATTTGATTAAAAACAACTTAAAACCATGCATTACTACAACAATAATTGAAGATCATGATGCTTTTCATTCAGAAGTACCAGATCTTGTTTTTCAAGAGTTTAATGCACAAGCACCAATGATTATAGAAGAACTTTTCAAAAATTACATACAAAGCAATGTTATTTAAGTTCATCCTACCACAACAACTTCAACCGAAACAACTTCATCAGCTGATCTTCAACAACAACTGTATTTCAAGATGAAAAGAAGTCTTCAAGATCAAGCTAATGATCTAGCATTGTAGGAGGTACTGAAATGTAAATTTGAAAAGTCTTCCACCTCTATACTTCTTGCACGGATGATGATATTCACTCACAAAGACATGATGACCATCAAGAGGACGATGCTCCTCTCGAGGGAGAGAAAAGAGTGAAAAAACATAAGACATGAAAAAGTTTAAAGTCTGCAAGGGGTTCTTTGTCTAAGCATTCAGCTAAATATTCTACAACTTATGTATCTAGGCAACAACAACAACAACAGGAATGGGATGTGTAGAAAATAAATGACATATAATATCAGGGATTAAAACAGATCTGGAGGTT
>BQNB010019783.1:0-11555 GCA_026074375.1 Tanacetum coccineum | reverse complement strand
TTAGATAACCTTATGATGATGAAATATGGTAGACCACAATATCTAAACCCTTGTTTTAGCTATAAAACCAAAGCTTATACAATTTGAAACCCTAATTTTCCAAGAAAACCCTAATCTTGTAATGCTTGCTTAAATACTTGTAAACCTTTAACCAACCCTTACAAACAACTTAAGACACACTAGTAAAAAAAGTGTTATTGGTCACACCAAAAATTTGTGACTATATACATATAGTCACACACGCGAAAAGTTTCGTGTGTGATAAAAGGTCGCGCGACCGTAGGTCACCTACGGTCACTCATTCGAGTTAGTCACACATAAGAAATCTTTAGTGTCCATATCTACGTTTTTTATGTGACTAAATAGGCACAATTTAGTGACCGTAAACAATGTACAACCAACAAAGCATGTTTTTTTTGTATATTTAGTCACATACAACTAGGCATAAAGTGACCAAAAGTGTTAATAAGTGTGACCATATGGTGTTTAAACTAAAGAAATATGTATTTTGTGTGACTATTGATCATCCAATGACCACATGAATTTGAAGTTTGTGTGACCTTTTGTAATATTTAGCCACACAAAGCATGTTTTTTTTGGGTATTTAGTCACATATAACTAAGTATAAAGTGACCAAAAGTATTAATAAGTGTGACCATATGGTGTTTAAATAGAAGAAATGTGTATTTTGTGTGACTATTGATCATCCAATGGTCAAATGAATTTTATGTTAGTGTGGCCTTTTGTAATATTTAGTCACACAAAGCATGTTTGTTTTGGGTATTTAGTCACATACAACTAAGCATAAAGTGGCCAAAAGTGTTAATAAGTGTGACCATATGGTGTTTAAAGTGAAGAAATGTGTATTTTGTGTGACTATTGATCATCCAATGGCCACATGAATTTTATATTTGTGTGGCCTTTTGTAATATTTAGTCACACAAAGCATGTTTGTTTTGGGTATTTAGTCACATACAACTAAGCATAAAGTGACCAAAAGTGTTAATAAGTGTGACCATATAGTGTTTAAAGTGAAGAAAATGTGTATTTTGTGTGACTATTGATCATCCAATGGCCACATGAATTTTATGTTTGTGTGACAAAACGTTTAGTGTGACCATATATGCCATTTGGTCACAGTGTTAGAAGTAAATGTGAATCAAAAACATTAGATTTTGCAAGCTACACAAAACTAAACTTTAGACACACATATTAAGTTACATGACCATATGTAACGGAATTTGGCTACACTAAAATAATATGTGACAAAACATTTAGTGTGACCATATGTGGCATTTAGTCACATTGTTCAAGTGCGTGACAAATATTTGTCACTATTTATATGTATATCGTGACCAATGCTTCAAGCTTACTTGTATTGGTCACACGTTCAAAATTCATATGTGACCAAACAATATTACCATTTACTTTTAGCCATATAATGTTCGAATGTGTGGCAATACAGTTCTAATGGTCACACGATAAAAATGTTCATGTGTGACTAATTAGTAAATGGTGTCTTTTTTGGTACCTTTGGTCACATAAATATGTGAATGTGTGACCATTCCATTTTGCCCATGTGTGACCAAATCCACTTTTTGTACTAGTGGGAAGAAAGATGGGAAGATGTATGTGTTCTAGAGAGAAAACACACCCACTTACACTTTTACAAAAGTGAGCTTCACCCCTCCATGGAAGTATGGAGGGGGTATTTAGAGTCCTAGTGACACTTAACTATTGTAACTAGTCATTATTAGTCCCTACGTGTCACGCTATAAATGAACTAATGTAATTCCGGATATGTCACCATATTTTAAGGCTAATAATCTTCCCCCAATATGTGGACACATACGGAATTACTTACAACGTTCCTAACAAGTACAAATACAATTGAATAAAGTCTTCCAAAGCGCTTCCAAAGCTAAAGTTGTCTTTTAAGTTCTCCTGGTCTTAAAACTTGTATTCCAGCTTGGATCTTCATTGTCTTTACTTGTTCTAGAACCATTGTAGTATGCATGAGTTGGATTAACTTCCCCCCAATTCATGCAGCATGTCTTGAAAAGCTTTCTTCATAGACTCCTTTTTGGCAAAGTTTCTGAATCAGCTTCCCCCAAACCAACATCCCTATCTTAAGCAGATTCTGAAACTTTGAAGTAGCTTGAACAATCTTCTACTTGTCATTGACGTGCACAGCGGAAATTTGTAGAAGTCAAACCACACCAACGACCACTGCTTCTTGTCATTAGGGCTTGGTGAATATTCGTTTGGGGGTGCATGCGAGAAATCAGCAACAATTCTTCTCACGTATGCAGTATACTTCCTATACATTATACTGTAATATAGTTTACACTACTTCCCCCTGGAAGTTGACATGGTAACATCAAAGTCAACTAAGTCCCGGATGTACACATTTTCCCCCATGATGGTTGCGAACTCTCAGAAGCATCATTGTCGTGTACGCCCATATACTCGAGAAGTTCTTGTCTTAAGCACAAATCTTGAAATCCAAACAAAGCATTACCCTCTTGTCTTCAGAAACCGTAGAGGAAATGAAGCAGGAATCAATAAAACTTGGTATAATCAAGGTCTTCTATATGAATGTCGTTAAAAAACTTTGAAAATTGTACTTAGACTGTGAAGTACCATTGTCTTGGAATCCCGTGAGAATTACTAATTACATCTTAACCTCTAAACTCTCTGGCTAACTTACCAACCTCATATTCTGTCGGCTATTGCTGTGATCACTTGGTGAAGTAAACCCGATATACCAAACTTGAAAATGAAGTAAAATCCCCCAAATTTGTTACTTAAGCTTGAACTGTTGTTGATTGAAGAACGGTGCAAGATTAAATCTATAAGTACTCTATACCCAACCAGAAAAGTATAAGAAGTACAACACCTCTTGAAATTATCCACATCGTCTTCTGCGTGTGACACTGAGTACTACAATGTAACTCCTTTAAGTGATAGTTAACCAAGTCTGCAACCAACCACCCCTGACTGCTGGTAACTAGATAATTCAAGTCTTAATCATAAGCTGTATACGGTCAAGCAAGTCATCAATCGATAGATTAGGTTTAAAGAAAAGAGGTAGCAAATAGAAGGAAGTCTTGATGATGAAATAAGTAAACGCCTTCGTGAAATCTAACTTCAAGCTCAAATAAGGGATACCAAATCAACTTCATGATCAGTTGTCATCGTAATCCGAATCTCTAGCTGTTTGTCATTTATTGAATCTTTTTCGGATCATTTATAGTGTTATGTATCGTATTTGTTGTGTTGTTGTTCAAGAATGTCGTTAGACTAGACAAATGTTGTGTTTGAATGTCGTCAACGAAAAAACATTATCTAGTCCAACTTGTCGTGATAGCGTATTTGTACCCGGCTTAATCCAATACACTAGTCCATACTTAATAACCCACTTAACACCAACAACCTAATAATCAAATATAAAATTTGGCCTACTCATAAGTTTATACACGGACTGTTCCAATAACAGGCCCAATTCTATGTAATACCTAGGATCCATCAGTCCAAATTAACATAGTCTTGGCCCAGTTAATGCTAATACTCAAAATCATATATCCGGGTCCAACTTATAACGCCCTTATAATTAGGGCATAGTTAACCCTAACTTCATTTCTTAAAAAACGCAGTCAACATTCAATCTCTCACTAAAAAAACCAACGCAGGCAACAATTGACTCCTTCAACCATATCTGATAACCCCTCCCTCCCAAGAACATAACACATCAATGACACGACTTAATGTAATTCCGTTTTAGTCAACATATTTTAATGCTAACATAAACCTAAACCAATACTCAAATAAGTTGTAATAACTTAATTTACAACATTTTCAATCATATATAATCATCATTTCATCATTTTACTTCAACTATATGCAAATTAAATCTGAGAAACCCTAAACGTACCAAAAATGGATCATTCGACTCGTTTACTCGTTTTTAACCATTTCAATCTTGAACAACCAATAAAATACCATTTTAAACTCATAAAATGAGTTTACAAATCATTATCTATCATTAACTTGGCAATGTGCAAGAAATTAAAGCCTAGAAAACCCTAACGAACCCAATATAAACCCTAATCCAACCCGCGGCTTATTTATTTCATTTCAACCCATTTTAACTTAAACCAACAATAAATCTTCATTGATAATCCATTATACAATGCCTAAGATCAATATTCTATCAACCTTGATCCATTATACACGAATTATAAGCCAAGAAAGCCAAAGAAACCCTAAACGAGCCCTATGTGAACCCGCGACCTTATTTATTCAATTTCGACCCGTTTTAAACCAAACAACTTGCTAACTTTTATTAATACTTATTTTTACAAACCATGAGAACATGTTTTAAACATTTTTTGATCAATGTATTCGAAATATTGGTCAAATAATCGTATTTAATTCTCTATTATACCAAAACAGAACCGCGGCTGTTTTGCTGCTATTTTGACCTATTTTGAACTCTTCTTTGCACACAAGCACCTACATGACTCTCCCCGACACATGTCTCCCAAGCTGCGTACCCACCTGCTAACAACATTTTCTGTGTCCAAGTGATAGTCACATCTCCCCTTTTTTGCCAGTATCGGCAGCCGCGGCCTGCTCATGAGTATATCCACCATGTTCTTGCTAGCTTCTAGCCTATCCAACACATCCCATAGCTACTCCTAATCACCCTCTAGAGGATCCATGTGTCCTATATCAGATTGCAAAGAAACCTTGGCCTCTAAGGGTCCTTTACCTATAAATAGAACCCATAACCCTTCATTCATTCTCATCCCACACTTCTTCTTTCTATAACCCAATTGAGCAAACATTCTCTGCTCCATATGATCCTAGGATCATCTAAGAAGATCATTCAATCAAATATTTGAAGATTTGAAGCCCCGTGAACAACATACAAGGCGTACGAGTGGAAATACTACCCGAAACGACCCATTTTCACCATTTTTGCTCCTTGAAGCTCAAACCTAGGTTCTAGATATTCTAATTCTACTCCTACACTCTTATAATGTTCATATTATCCTAAATAAACTCTTGTTAAAGTTTCATAACTCAATTCTGCGAATCTCCTTTTTTTTGTGTTTGATCCAAAACCGTACCACCCGAAACCCTAATTAGTGTTTTCTTTAAAACAAAATGTCATAATGGTTAAATGTTATTATAAATATATCCTAGTCATCGCTTAACTAATGTAAAAAATAACTACTTTATTGTTTATTAACGTAATTTTGATTAAAACCCGCCGCGATTACGTTTTTAAAACCCTATTTGACCCATTTTGCTTTCATTAGCCTAAAAGAATCGTTATTTTAAAACTTGCGTTACGTTAATACTTCATATTTTAGTTTAACTTTATAATATATAAAATATTGTTTTGAAATGATTAAAATAAGCTTGCAGGCAAATTTGGACATGTTTTGTAAATTATAATACATGCATGGGGTAATATCCCGTAAACTTTCTGAAACCTTATAACATTAAAGGGGTCTGATATGTCCATTTTATGCAAGTTATAACTATAGGGGTCTATTATGTCACTTTCCAAAGTACAAGGTTTACTTTGTATATCTTTTAAACTTGAAGGACCAAACTCGTAAAAGTGCAAACTCCGAGGGTATATTTTGCCACTTTTCATTCTCAAGGGTCTAAAATGTAACATTTTGAAAAAGTATAAAATCATGTTTAAAACCTTACAAGACATAACTTTAATTAACGCTTCTCGTGCTTAACATTTCCAGATATTAATCAAAACACTTAAAACCGATTATATCGTATCACAATACTAGGGAGCTTCATATTAAGGGGTTTCATCTTGGTATTACGTTCTGACTGAGTTGTTGGGTTTACGATTTAAAGTGCCCTAGCTCCTCAAACATTTACTGAATGACTTCTGAATTATGATGGCCCGAACGGTGATACAATAATTCCAAACTCTTCAATCAAACTCATAACTCTCTAAACCAAAGTTCTAGAGTACAATCTTCCTAAGACTCAACATATTTACTCAGGTTGCGTGACGTGGCTGTTTATTATCATTTTTGCTATATAAACCTTCCCCGGTTAAGATTGTAATAAGATCGTCTGCTTTCATTTTGGAATATTTATTGCATCTACCTATCAGGTGAAGTTCATAACCTCGCCTTTACTTATTTACATGTTTTATAAACCCGCGAGGGGGATACATGCTTGTTACAAACTCTTTTACATACTCGTTTATCTTATAACAATGTGATTACTTTTCAAAGACTTAGTGAGTTCATAGCCTCACTTTTAAATCTCTTTAATGTTTCATAAACCCGTGAGGGGGATACATGCTGTAAATTACGAATACAAGTGTTTTTCCAGACTATATGCTAATCTGATATACCATTACAATTAATGTCTAAGTTACTTTATGCCAAAAGTCCCTCATTATCATGGACCATTAATCACTTACGGGTGAACGCGAATATTGTGGATAGATCTATCGGGATTGACGAATCCTGTTTGTGTTAGCCGGATAGGTAACCAAACACACTATATTTGAATTTCATAGGTATATGGCAATTACCTACACCAAGGGCCATTATCTATATATATATATATATTAATATTATAGATATAATATACTAGATATATATATATATTATATATATATATATAGTATATAAATATATTTAGTATCACATCATTTTGGGTATATATATACACTAGTCAGTTTGTGTGCCATGAGCTTAGACCAGACTATACTATACCAGACAAGACCAAACAGACCAAACAAGACAATAACGCAGTAATACACTGTTACTACAATAATTGCATTCGTTGCAATTATACAAATAACGGTATATATAACGTGCCCAAGATCATAACAATACCCATTTTTCATAATAATTGTGTTGTACAATTATTACACTATGTACTAAGTTTAGCAGTAATCTATTTTAAACTGTTACAAACTACTTATGACTGCTATTGTTCTACCTCAACTATATATAGTGATGTGGTACTATCAGTTGTTTGTTGAGCTCGAGCCTTATTATCCGACCAGGTTATTGAGCACTCGCTCGCCATCCGCGCCTCCACGCCAGCCAGTCCCCCCCCCTTCCAGTGCCCCAGGGCACACATCGACTACTGATGATGCGACTCTTATCATACTCTGTTATCATTCTCATTGCTATGTAACTAGATTTTGGGACCTGCCTTTGTAAAACTCTGATTTGAAATGAATGATATCATATCTTTTGAACATACGTCTCTTTTGGGTCGTTTTCTATGATTATGATTGTTGTTTCCATGAAGTAATACCCCAGATTAGCTTCCGCTGCTATTTATTGTAAATATGGGGTGTTACAGAATGGATCAGGCCATGGTTATTAGGAGAACAAGGTCAGAAAAACCCTTTAACTATAAACCACATTTCTTTTTCTAAGCCATCCAATAGTTCCATCCGTGCTACTACATTCCGGATCAGTATGTAAAAGATACATAAACTATCTATTACCTATAATTATACTCTCATAAATAACTTATGTTATTTACAACTGGGTTGTTAACAGAACGATGTCTTCTCCCAACCACTCTACTTCCGATCTTGAGGATGCTTTTTCCTCTATATTCTTAACTACACTTCGGTCTCATCGGATTATTTCTTCAGCTTCAGCGGATATTGCAGTTCTTTTACTCTTCGGGAAAACTCTAACAGTAAAATATGATTCCAACCTCAGTATTTCTCATCTTTCTACTATAATTACTTGTTTTGAAGGCGTACAAGCATTTTATGCTAAGGAATTACCTATTTCATCACCAGATCCTATTACTCCACCAGCTATTTTGACTCCATCTCCGGTATTACCACCATCATCACTACTATTTGATCCTCGATATTTCTTTGTTCCTAAAGAACTATTACCACCTAAGAAGTGAATCTGTTCCTCATCTTCTACCTCAACTACGTTATCTAATTCATCTCGGAATCAAACTTGTAATTTGGTATCACCATCCTTCTCAGTTTATACCCCTACCCCACCTCAAGTATTTGAAATAGGAAATGTTTCAGATTTAGATGTATCTGAAACATCATGGGAAAACAAGTCGAAGATATCTGAATTATTTAGATTTTGAACTCTATCTTTACGCATCGAGGAGAATAGAAGTAAGGACCCGTTTAATGTAACAAACTAAAGTGGGGGGGGGGTGGGACCGAACTTAAGGAGAATCCAGCACTCAGAGTATCAAACTTCAAAGAGCGAGTTAGGGCAAAAGGATAAGATTGCCTCTTTGCTCACTACAGAATTCGATCTTGAACAAAATCATTGAGAAAGCCCAAGATCGTCACCAAAGGATAAGGAAGATCTTTTGGATGTCATCTACCAACAAAACTCTGTAACTAGTTATAGCTTATCTTTGCCACGGGATTGTGGTATAAATAAAAACGCTTGTAAATCTTTGACTATGTTTACATTAAGAAGGCAAGTTATTTATTAAAAGGCATCCCGTTCGTATCTTATTGTTTCCAACTATTGCTCTTTCATATCATTTCACCATTGCATCATTATCTCTGTCTTCATGAATCATACCTATCTCTAAGTTGCTTAAATTCAACAAAAATAAGCAATTTCTCTTTAAGCATTTTAAGCATCAAATTTTCTTTTCTAAGTCATTACCTTCCAAACTTATGATGTCCATTCTTACTAACGTTATCTTGTGGATAGTGCCTCCAAAAAGTGACGTCAACATCTGAAACACCGGCCATAACTTTGGCTGCCATCTAGCAACTAATTACTGATGGATTTCCTTTAGCTCTAAAAGCAAAAGCATGCATCAATGGCAAGTGCTAGTTAATACCAATAGGAACACAGGACCTACTGGAAACTCCTGTCAGCAAAAACGGGAAACTATAAAGAGTTTGTTAAGCTAATCAACCTTTCTACTTCACTTAGGTAAGGAATAGGAAGCTGTTTAGGCGCCTCAATTCACTGGTTTGAGCGGACAGAATCAGTATGTTCTGTAGCACACTGTGCCGAAGAATAACAAAGTGACAATATGCACTACCGGTACTTTAACCGATGTGGCCCTGTCATTGGTGGAATTCATACGCTCAACCTATTTAGAATAGATTCAAGCCAATTCCAATATCATGTTTAGACCGAATTGAAAAGACTCTTAACCGATTAGAAGTATTGCCCGCTGAACTGAAGTCAAGGAAAATTGGAAGACGAAATTTTACAAACTTGGGATGTAGAAAGGAAATGATCTTAAGAATTACATTAGGAGGATTCCAAGAATTAGCGTCTTATGCCCAAACATTATGGTAACCAAACGTTCGATAAACTTACGGAAGTCTTCATTAATGGATTACCTAGGAAGTATTGAAGGAAATGTTACTGCCTCGAAGCCTCAAACTTTGGAGAAAGCCATCAACATAGCCCAAAGGTTAATTGATCAGATAATAAAGCATGATTATGTGCAAGAAGTATGACGTAAACGAAAGCTTGATGATAGAAGGGAAACATCATTAACAACAACTATCGGAATACTATAACAATAAAAAAAAAACCAACGCGCCGTAACATATGATCACCACCAAGCAGCGCAAAATAGGAAGCAAAGAACCTTCAGGACTTATATGCCACCAATGGGTATACTGGATATATCCCTTTGTGTGAAAAGATGCAACCTACATCAATAGTCCTTGTATGTCAAGTGTCGGACTTGCAAACAGATAGGACACTGACTAGCAACTACAGAAAAAAAGATCAACCACTAGAACTAATCTACAAACGGTATCCATAACTTGTAATGCATGTGGAAAGAAAGGAAATTATGCGAATCAGTGCTCAAAAGCAAACAAACGGTGGCCACAGGAAACATACTTAGAGTGGATGAGCTTAAGATTTTGTTCACTTTAGGATTTCTACCCTAGAAACAACTCTCGAAGATATTCAAGTTTCATCAGAATCTTCTTCAATCTGAAAACTTCAATCATCAATAGCCAAATCTGTTGTCGTTAGTTACGCTTTTATCTAGGAATTTACTACGAGTATACGTAAGTTGTAGGATTCCCCATAGATCATTCCAGGAATACAGCACAAGATCAATGGCACAAAAGATTTTAAAAACATGAAAGAACTTTTGGATTGAAGAAACAAAAAAGTTGCTAAAACCATTAATATGAAAAATGAAATGGAGAAGCTAACCCTAATTTGACCCTAAACTAGGGTATTCTAATGAAGAAAAGAAATGGCTTTATATAGCCTTACAATGAGGCCTTTGGGCTTTGATGGGATTTTTCATTAATGGCCCGTTTACATAATATTACACGCTTAAACGAGCTAGACTTTTGTCTTGTATCTTCGAGTGACCGAAGCTTCTTTGTTCGGGTCCATTTATGTGAACCTAACAATCTCCCCCTAGATGAGGTCATGAGAAGTTAGCTCACTCGTGCTTGTCTCTTTAGCTCGTTGTTGATAGGGTACTTCACTTGTTGTGCTTTGGTAATTCAAACGTTAACACCTTGATCATGATCTTCAGAACTTGATGTGATGACTTGATCTTGATCTTTGACTTGTTTAAGCTTTAATTCTCTGAATTACTTTGTGATCCTTTTTCTTTGACTTTGCCATACGCTGATCTTTAGTCTCACATGCTCATATCTGTTGGAATCTGGAAAGCTTTGATGATGTATCTTCTTCTAATCTCCATAACGTTTAGCATTTGAAGAAGACATTGATTTTCAGAGATTGTGCGGAAGCTTTGTATGTAAGCTTTCTTGATTTCTTCAGATATGTGAGTAAGGATATGAGCATGTCTTGCATCGGAAACTTTGAGTCGTCATTCGCTATCATAGAACAATTTAGTCACCAACAAAATATTTTGTTATGTAAAATCCACTTAATGTGTTCTAGAAAAACATTTTGTGAACACACAAAGGTTTTATATTTTGAAGGGACCGAGTATAGACGATACTCAATCTGGTCGGTTACATTAACCTCTGATTCCGTGAGGATCAATGATTACAGTATGAATATTGCACCTGTGATCAGATAGATTCATTCAAAGAACCTTCTTGACAGGTTTTCCGGCACGTGACAAGCTAGTTCCTCTAATACCTAAGTATCAGATTCCCTAATGTTCGCCGTTCTCTAGACCAGATGTCCGAAGACTAACACACTATAAGTATTTCTACTAATAGAATGGTAAAGAGTGAGTCAGTACAGTTACTATCTGCTGACTATACCGTATAATTCCTTTTTTTCAGCGTTTTACTTCTTAATACAATTAAGTACCGTAGAAGGCCTGTGGCAAAAATGATTTGAAAAAAAACATTCGATGTGCTTATAAAAAAAAACTTTAGGTGTCTCAGAGGTTGAAGGTCCACTACTTGTTGTACCAGTCACTTGGGCTTTCAGCTTGGTATTCTCAGCAGTGAAGGCACTAAGCTTTTCAGTGTATGCAGTACGTGAGTGAGTATTCGCCTTTGACAGTTCATCATACCGTCTTTTCAGACTCACGTTTTCTACCTTAAGGCCATCTAGTTG
>BQNB010019782.1:0-66366 GCA_026074375.1 Tanacetum coccineum | reverse complement strand
ATATTGAGTTTTTGCATAGCCGCATATTGATAAAAAGTAATGAACAATTTGCATTGTTGGAGACTTTTGTGTGTGTGTTTATATTGTTATAGCATGTCTTTTACGAATAATTGACAACTAAAATAATAACTTTTATAAACAATTTGGCACCGGTTGTGAATTACCTAAAACTCTCGTACCGGAACCGAACAGAAGAACTTGAGATGTTTCTCGGTTCCACATTTTTCTTATTTTCGATGTTGGCTTTTTCGGTTCCGATTCCAGTACCATGAACACCGTGAATAAGTGACTGAAATTTTTACTTAGTATGAAGTAAATTTTCAAGGTAAATATGAAAATCAAAGCAACAAAATCAAGTAACACTTTTTAGTACCGTACTATTTATTCGTAATGGGCCAAATTCCTAAAACTAAATTTACGTGGGACGAAAAGAGTACACTGACGTAAGAGTACACCGACGTACTCTTCTATATATGTTTCCCATATCCCATATATTTTCTAGGATTCGATCGGCTACATTCTCATCAGACCTAAATTTTCATTCTTTATAATAAAACTCGATTTCATATTCCTCTATTCGCTTGTTTTACAATGTCAGTAACAGCCGCTGTTTATTATAGTGCTATAGAGGTTAAGGGTAATATAGGTCAAACAAAAGTGAAAAGATATCGGCCTGGTAAAGCACCTGATTGGGCAGATGATCATGCTGGTGATCATGAAGACAACAGGGATATTCAAATGTCGGGGTCAGTCATGTTAGAAAAAGGGTATGATCGTAGGTTGTCTAGGTTGGCGGAAAATAGGTTGCATGATAAGGAGGAGATACGGGCTGATCATAGACGTATTAGACAAGCAGAGATTGTATCGAATGAGGAAGAGGAGAAGATGGAGGTTGAGGAAGATGATGAGGACGCCGTTTATGAACGTAGAAGAATGCTGAAAGAGAAGTCGCTTCAGAGGGAGCAAGAAGAAAAAGTGGAAAATATTGTTGAAGAAGATGAGGAGGACGAGAAGGAGGAGGAGGAGTCTGAGTATGAGACGGATTCGGAGGCTGAGCAGATGGATAGTATGGCTATGATGAAGCCCGTTTTTGTTAAGAAAAGTGAAAGAGATACGATTGCTGAAAGGGAAAAGATGGAAGCTGAAGAACGGGCGATTAAGGAGTTTATTAAGATGAGGGTTGAGGAAAGGAAAGTGGAGACGAAGCAGATGGTTGTTGAGGTACTACGTAAAGATATGGAGATTCAAAAGAATAAGGAAACTGAGGGTGAAGTCGATACGGATGATGATGAAAATATATTTGAAGCTTGGATACCGCGCGAGGCTGCAAGGATTAAAAGAGATAGAAGGGTACGTGACGCCATGGTGCAGGAGAAGGAAGAGATTGAGAGAGTTAGGAATATGACTGAGGAAGAGAGGAAAGAGTGGGATAGGAAGAATCCGAAACCACATGGTGCACCGAAGCAAAAATGGAAATACATGCAGAGGTATTATCATAGAGGTGCTTTTTTTCAGGATAAACCAGATGATACTGCTGGAACTACCGGTGCTGATGGGATTCTCCAACGTGATTACTCCGCACCAACCAGCGAGGATAAGATGGACAGGATAAGGTTACCGAAAATTATGCAGGTTAAGTATTTTGGTCGTAGTGGAAGAACAAAATGGACTCATCTCGTTACTGAAGATACATCTGACTGGAATAATCCGTACGCACTTTATCCTATCTTTTAATGTTACTAAACTTTTAACATTGGTTTCTATTAGGTCATTTTCGCTATTTGAAGATTGGAAAGAATAATAGTGCAGTAACATATCAAAATCATCTTCATTAACTTTTTTAGCAAACAAATAAAAAGGAAGCATTATGCCTAATAGGAACTCTATCCCTAATTTTACATTTATATATCAAAGGGTTTTTAAGAAAGATATACTTGGAGAAAAAGCAAACAAAATATATTCTTTTGTTCTATGACATTCGGCCTTGAATAGTATTAGATTATACTATCGAATTTGATTTTGGTTCATAGGTTTACGTAATTAACGAGCTAGTTCTTGGTTAATTGGTGAATAGGTGTGTTCAAGACGGTGATTCATCTTCCTTTAGATTGTTCTTGGAGTTTATTGATTCTTGTTCTTGCTAGAATCATAGGTATGTAACTAATCTTGGTTTTTATTTTTTGTTGCATGTTAATTGATCCTAATTGCTTGCCGCTATATTTATACTGTGATGTTTATAATTATAAATTGTTATGAATGTATAATGCCTTCAGTGGATCAGTGCCAAATTTGAACATAAAAAAAAAAAAATTTGTGGTTCGAAAATAAATTTTGTAAATGTTCGAAGAAAATTTTTTGTGTGAACCAAAAATAATTTTTTGCTCAAAGTTTTATTAGGTTCGGTTATACAAAATTTTTTTTGGTTCGAACATAAATTTTGTTTTGATCGAAAATTTTAAATATTAAAACCTAATAATCATAATTTTATACATGGTTAAATTGTCATGCATGTATATGGGTTACGATCTTGGTCTTGTTAATTAATTGTTAAGTAACATGTAATTAAATTGTATGGATCCATGGAAAACATGCATGTTTATCATGGATCATAAGAACTTATTTGTTACATGAATTGTATGACCATTTAATTTAGTATGACAAATCTAAAATTCGGGAAGACTTATATATATTGATTGTGATTATATGATAAGTAAAACCTAGAATTTAATTAGGGTTCATCATATAAATGGAATGCATGTGGCTATATGATTTATATAAATGCATATAAATGTTATTATGTGTTTATAATTTAGTCTATTATTTTAATACTTGTTTTGTTTATTTAAATTATGTTGAATTGTTGTAAACAAAAGGGTAATTTTCAATGAAAAATAATATGGACTAAATCCTATAAAAATTAAGAATTGTTTTGAAGATCAAATAGTTGATTGGTAATTTTTTGCACTGAATGGTATGAAAAGGCTCATCCAAAATGACAAACTGTGTGGGAAGTTTTACGCGTCGCTGGTCAAACCCGACTAAAGAAGGAGGTTATGCTTCAGCGCTGACCAAATTCTCGGCTTGCTTGTACGTCAAATTGGAGTTACCTACGACTGTTCATAAAGTACAAAAATTACCTTAAGGTTGATTTGTCTCAATTACACACCCGAAACACTAAGTTGAAAGACTTATGCAAAAGTACGGTGTGGGCGATAATTGGAGGCACTTCTTTAATTGGTTCATCCAATGCCATCAACCAAATATGTTTATTTGATCTTCACCTAAAAAGTTAATAAAAATGTTTTATTAAATGTATGCTATGGAGTTGTATGCATGCTTCTCCATACATAATTTTGATTCACATATCAAAAAATGAATACCCTTAAAACTTAAGTCTAATGCCATCTAATTAAAGGACACTTGAAATTATGATTAAGTCAAGTGAGACCTTGGACTATATCGTAATGGAAAGAAACCTATCATGATTGAGTGAGATCTCACATGAATGTGTTTACGTTCTTTAGATTAGAATGACTTAATTGAGTTACTTAGTGAGATCTAGAAACTCAAGGCATTAAGATGGGATGAAACATGTTTACAATGCAACTAGTTTGGCAATGTAAATCCCATAAATATCTAGAAATTGAAAAATGTTTGTCAATTAATTGTTCGACAAGTTACCATGTTGAATACATTCATCACTAGCAGATCAACTGATGTGATGGGTTTATGTCAATATGGGTTCTAGTTTTCAAGGAGATACTATGGTTATATGTATATCACCTGGGTATATTTTATTTTCTTGAAAAATGGTATTATCGAAAATACTAATGATTTTTTGAACTTTTTCTGTAGAAATGGCTCATTCCGACAATAACGCTTTAAGTTCTGCGTTCAAAACTTTCTTTGAACGAGAAACATTGACTGGCCCAAATTTCAATGAATGGCATCGTTCTCTAAGAATTGTCTTGAGAGTAGCTGATACTTATGATTATTTGTATAAGCCTTGTCCTGATCAACCCCCTGAGACTGCAACAGCTGAAGAAAAGGCAGCATGGAAAGCAGAATATAAAAAGCACTCTGATGTGGCTTGTATTATGCTTGGAAAAATGTCACCTGCTCTGCAAAGGCAGTTTGAAAATTATCCACCCCAAAACATGCTGGCTGAACTTCGAAAAATGTTTGAGAAACCTCCTGCTGTAGAGATCTACGATCTGGTAGATACTCTACATAGTTGCAAACAGGCCCCTGGTAAATCTGTAAGTGAACATGTATTGGAAATGAAAGGGCTCATGGACCAATTACATACACTTGGGAAACCATACGACAATGATATGGCAGTTAACTTAATCAACAGGTCCCTTAACAAGGATTTCGGTGATTTTGTAAGAAACTTCAATATGCATTGCGTGGGGAAGACAGTGAGTGATTTACACGCATTGCTCATTGACTATGAAAAGGGTTTGAAGGACAAGGTCACCCCTACTCCTCAAGTATTCTCAATACAAAAGGGTAGGGATAACAAGTCAAAACCGCAAGGAAACAAGCAGAAAAAAGGGAAGGGTAAGGCTGATAAGAACAAGCAAGTTGTGCCTTCTCAACCAAAGCCTAATCCCAAGAAGAGAAAGGAAAATCCTAATAAGGATCAAGCTTGTCACCACTGCCACATGACTGGGCATTGGAAGAGGAACTGCCCTCTTTATCTCGAAGAGTTGCGAGCAAATAAGAAGAAGTCTGAGCATAGTGCTGCAGGTTCAGGTAATTTATTTGCAATTGAATTATTCAATCTAACTCACAAATTAAATTCTTGGGTATATGATACGGGATGCGGTATTCATGTTTGTAATACGCTGCAGGGATTTAATGCTGAAAGGAAACTAGCTTATGGGGATCAATATCTGCATATGGGCAATGGAGCACAAGCAGTTGTTGAAGCCATAGGAACGTTTGATTTAGTTTTACCTTCTGGTTTAGTACTGAAATTAAACAATTGTTACTTTGCACCTTCTATTGTTAGAGGTGTTGTTTCCTTTTCATGTTTGTTGGATCTTGGTTTTAAACATACTGTTGCTAGTAATGGAATTTCTGTTTCTTTAAATGGTGTATTCTATTTTAGTGCTATTTCTGTGAATGGTGTGTTTGAAATTGACATGAATAAAAATGTCACCAAGAATAATAATTCTGTCTTTAGCATCAATAAGAAGAGAAAGTTAGACTTGGATTCTTCTTATCTTTGGCACTGTAGACTTGCCCATATTGGCAAGACTCGCATGCAAAAGCTTCAACGTGAAGGTCTTTTGGAAAGTATCAATGAGGAATCATTTGATAAATGCGAATCTTGTATTTCTGGGAAGATGACAAAGAAACCTTTTAATAGCAATATTGAAAGAGCTACAGATCTACTTGGTCTAATTCATACTGATGTGTGTGGACCACTTAGACATGTGTCAAGGAAAGGTGCTAGCTACTTCTTAACCTTTACGGATGATTTCAGTCGTTATGGATATGTTTATTTGCTTAAACATAAACATGAGGTATTTGAAACATTTAAGGTTTTCAAAGCAGAAGTAGAACTGCAACTAGGAAAGAAGATTAAAGCTCTTCGATCCGATAGAGGTGGTGAATATTTAAGCCAAGAGTTTAAAGATTATCTAAGTGAGAACGGAATAGTTCAGAATCTTACTTCTCCATATACTCCACAACAAAATGGTGTATCTGAAAGGAGAAATCGTACACTACTAGATATGGTACGATCTATGTTTAATCTTACTACTCTACCGTTATCCTTTTGGGATTATGCCTTAGAATCTGCTGTGCGTATTCTTAATATGGTTCCCACTAAGAAGGTTGATAAGACACCATATGAAATATGGCATGGCAAAGTGCCGAATATGTCTTATTTAAAGGTCTGGGGTTGTGAGGCGTATGTGAAACGTGACTCAGCTGATAAACTCAAACAGAGATCTGTCAAGTGTATCTTTGTAGGATACCCTAAGGAAACTATGGGTTACTATTTTTACTTTCCACCTGAAAACAAAGTAATTGTTGCAAGGTATGGAGATTTTCTTGAAAGAGATCTCATATCTCAAGAATTCAGTGGGAGAGATTGTGATCTGGAAGATTATCATATGGATACATTACCTTCTGAAAACACTAGCGAAATTCCAGTAGAACCTGAAAGTCTGGGTCCTCCACCGGAATTAATTCATGTCCGTAGATCTGAAAGGACTACACGTGCACCCAACCATCTATGTCTAAACATGGAGGTTGAAGATGATGTAGTAGGGGATCTTGGACAACCTGGAAATTATAAAGCTGCCATGCTTGACCTTGATAAGGTAATATGGCAAGGTGCAATGGATGAGGAAATGAACTCCATGAAAGTTAATGAATTCTGGACTGAAGTAGACCCTCATCCCAATGCTAAAATAGTAAGGAGTAAGTGGCTATTCAAGAAGAAGACTGACATGGATGGTGAAGTACACACCTATAAAGCTCATCTGGTAGCTATAGGCTTTACTCAAACCTATGGGATTGACTACGAGGAGACGTTTTCTCCTGTAGCAGACATTAGAGCTATTAGGATTCTCATAGCTATAGCAGCGTACTATGATTATGAGATTTGGCAGTTGGATGTTAAAACTGCCTTCTTGAATGGTCGCTTAGATGAATACATCTATATGGAGCAACTTGAAGGGTATGTTAATCCAAAATATCCAAACCGTGTATGCAAACTTCAAAGATCTATTTATGGTTTGAAGCAAGCATCACGTCAATGGAATAAACGATTGATGAGGAATACAAGAATTTGGATTACCTCAAATCGTGATGACCATGTGTTATATCGCAAAGCTAGTGGGAGTATTGTAAATTCTTGATCCTATATTTGATACATATTAATCATGGAAACAACATTCCCAAGACTTAAGAAAGTTAAGGATTATCTTGGAAAAGTGTTTTTCTATAAAGGATATTATAAAGAGAAGCTGCAAACATTCTGGGAATAAAAAATCTATAGAATAGATCTAAGCGGTATATATTTGGACTTTAGGTCAAAGTGCTTACAGATGACAAAATATTAAAGAATATTCAATTATGCATACTCTAAAGAAAGGTTTTTTGCCAATGGGGAAGTGAAACATGAATTATGGTAATGAGATGTGGTGGCTTCTACTCCTGAGAGGTTTGCTTACATGAAAAAGTACCTTATGCTTCGGCTGTAGGATCTATTATGTATGTTGTTAGATGCACAAGGCCAGATGTGGCGTTTGCTCAAAACTTGGTCAGTCGATATCAACAGAATCCAGGGAAGCTCCACTGGGTTGCTGTTAAACATATTCTAAAGTATCTGAGGAATACGAGAGATATGTTTTTAGTGTATGGAGGGAAACCAGATACAGAACTTAATGTTATAGGGTTCTGTGATGCATCCTGGCAAAGTGATAAAGATGATACAAAGTCTCAGACGGGTAATTCTTTGTCATCAATAGAGGAGCAGTAGACTGAAGAGCCAAGACGCAGACAACAATTGCAATGTCTGCAACACAAGCTGAAATTACATGTCTGCTTCAGAAGCTAAAGCAGCTAAATGGAAGCTGTTCGGATTAGGAAATTTGTTGAGTTCTAGGAGTGATGGCCTTCAATAAAAAGCTATTGGATTCTTTATTGACAATTCTGTCTGCAGATTCAATATCGCCAATAATCTGGAGTTATAAAGGCGCCCAGCATTTTCTACGGAGATATCACTAAATGTGTTTACAGAGAACAAGTCGAGAGTGGTGAAAATCAAAATATTAAAAAGTTCACACAGATGATAACTAGCTGTTCTTTCTTTCACTAAGGCTTTACCAAGAGGAAAGGTTACTGATCTTGCAATGGAATTGACTTCAATTAGCCTAGTAGTTTCATGCATACCTGTGATTAGTATTTGGATAAAGGATATTGTAAACATTATTATTTGATGAAATAAAATATTGGTTATGTTTATTTTTGTTATTTAATTTTGTGTCCTAATTTGCATGTTTTAAATCCTTAGAATATTTAAATTAATCTAAAATTCCGATTGTCAATTAATGATATTTGGAATATTATTAAATTAAGGCAAATCTAAATTGTGGTCGGATATACTTGAAAGTATATTGATGTGATACCCCATGCCAAATTTAGATGATATTTAATGAATTGAATATAGGACTTATCCTAACTATATGATTGTACTTTATGGATCTTGTCATTAAGTAAATCATAAAATAGTTATCCTCGGACTTGAGATACCAACAAACTGTAATGGATCTAGTGCATTTCTGTGAAGCAATTTAACGCTATACGTAACTGGTAGTTATACGGATTGTTTTCAGAAGTGTTGCAAAATTCATAAGTTTTGCTTGTACGTAGAGGGGTTGTAGGTCAATAAGGGATTTGTGTCCTTCAAATTCGGTTTGAATTTAATACAGCTGGGCCCTCGTTGGGAATTGGTATGACTATGTTGTGGCCACACCCAAGATTTTCTGGAATACGTTCAGAAGATTTGGTAATCTTGCTCAATCAGATAAAACGAGAAACAGAATCAGTTAATTAAGGAATGACTAAAGATCCATATCCTATTAACATTTAATAGAAAAACAAAAGGATAATAATAATGATGATCATTAAAAGGTTTGTGTCCAGGAGACCTTAACTCGAGATTTTACTAGAGGCAAACATCGGCGTTATCGCTAGACCTAATCGATTGATCACACTTAATAAGGATATGTCCAAGTGGGAGTTGTTAGTTTATGGACATAAATTAGTAGATGTGTGTTAGGATCGAACTCGAGATCACGGGATTGCACACTTTACGTATGAAGAGTAAATGTTTAATAATTATTTATAAAAGGTTATATTTAATTATTAAATACACAAAACATATAACAACCGTTAGTATTTAACGAAGAATGACTAACGACTGTTAACTAATTAAAGAAAGGACACACATAGATGGAATTAAAGAGATCAAAGATGGTTTTTGAATCCATTTGGGATTAGGCTAACCGGATGAAGGATTAGGGTATCCTAATCCTTGTCTAACTTGTTCTCTAAATTTTCCACACTATAAATAAAGGGCCTAGGGTCATTGTATTCATATCTCTTGTATACATACAATACCCAAAGTCTTTTCTCTTCTCCTTTTGTGGCTACACCGATCGGCAAACACCCCTTGTGATCGATCGAATTTTTTTGAGTGTCAAGAAAATAGTTTTGTATTAATTACTAGCATATCGTTTACTTGGTATTAGTACGTGTGTACAAGAACGTGTTTCAATCACACTATTGATTGAATCTTGGTTTGAATTACAAAAGTGTAAGAGGTTTTGATTCTTGTTTAGCTAGAATCACAAGGTACGCATACGTTTATGTTTGGTTAATTAATTACATGTTATATGATCCTCTATTCGCTTTCGCACGTTTACTTTGATGTTAATATTTATTATGAATGTCATGTATTTAAATTCCATCGCTTAGTAAGTAAACAGAACTATCCTAACATAATACTGGCATGAGCTAAGCAATAACATGGTACTAAACCACCCATTCTCTAAATGAGACAGAACTTGCTAATTTCTGACTTCTACTATCATGAGCTACTATTGCCATTATATCCAATTTTTAATTGGGTTTCTAACTTGAATGTGATATCTCATCACGTTTAATCCACATAGGATGTCATAGGTGCTGGTTAAGCACATTTATTCCACATACGATTATGAATATTAGTGTGTGTTTTGTGTGTGTAATGGAGAAGATGGATTAGCTTCACCCGTTTTGACTTGGTCCATTACATGAAAATGAACTGATATTTACAGGGATGCATTTAGGGTTTCATGCCACCTACGAGTGCGATTTAATGGCTTTGGATGATCCACATGGTGGACATCTAATGGAGGAGACATGAATGACACGTGACATGCCACCCTTGGCTCTGCCAAATACACGGAATGTTCCATGCATGATTTCACGCACCAACATGACATTCGCAACACGTACTACCTCTACACGAATGAGCGCGTAGATGACAGCCGTTGTTAATAGAGAGTGTCCAACGATTTTGGCGAACCGCTCCACTCCATTTCAACTTTGTCATTCGATATTCTCCTCCGGGTTGGTATTCACGGAGTATCTTGGCCTATGGGGAAGCTGAGTGAGGTGGGGCGGGGGAACTTGCTTGGCGTTAGGATTGCAAACACAAGTAACCTCCTTTCCCAGAGCCGAAGATGTGGGCAGTATCTGTCTGAGGCTCTTGGTGGGGCCTGCATAGGACATAAATGCGCTGTAGTTATTTGGGCTGAAACTCTCATACATCATTATCTGCTAAACTCTCACAAATGATATTCGATGTAACGATTCTCTCGTCATTTCGCAGCCAAAAAATAAGACTGTTAAAACTCAATTATATAAGACATATATTCTCTCTCACTCTGTTAAAACATTTCACATATTTATGTTGTAATTATCATCTAACTTGATCTTCTGAGCTTTATCCCGGGGCAAAGCCTCGGGGTAAGTTCAAATACGATTGTTCTTTGTTGAGTGATACATGTAATCAGAATTCCTACCTCCGACCTTCTACACTAGGGATGAGCGAAATTAACAAACAATGATTAGCACCAGTCATAAAGCCTTTTTTTGGTCTACTAAATGAATAAAATCAATTGATAAGTTTGAGCATCGAGTAGACGCAGATTCATGTCGTGAACAGTGTCTTCTTTTGAGTCTAAATAAGCCCAATTACTCATATATACATTTCTCAAATGTTTGACCTCCGCTTTGACCACAGGCTAAAGTCACACAATGGGCCAAAAAATAGCCCACAACTGGCCCAAGTCTGAAACAACAGTAAAAAAAAAAAAATTACCAAACGGACCCTCAACATCTTTAACTGTATTTTAACGATTTTTCACAGTAAATTTATTAAAACAATAAAATAAAAAATGGTGGCACCAATCCCAAAGTTCTATATTTATTCTCACAACTTTTTTTACCACTCTCTCAAAATCTCTCAACCATCAACTAATATAAAAAATATCATCTTTGACGATTGCCAAATTCAGCCTTCTATGTAACCCACGATAAACTTGAGACAATATGATATTATAGCCAATCAGAACTTCCGCGACAACAACAACTGCAATCAAAAAACTAAAACTCCGCAGCAACACACCGGGGAGTGAACATACACCACAACCCAATTCAAAAAAGTTTAATCTATCAGTATTCCAAAGCCCTCATAACACCTAAGAACATCCATGTAGATTAGCGATGTGGAGATAGTATTACTTGATTACGAAAGCAATCAATCATTCTTAACCCTACTAATGTAATAATTGAGCGATAAACCACCCCGGACAAGGGCACACGATTGAAAATCCGAGCGCAATTGAGATTAAATCTGTCGAGAAATCGAGAGATAATTTAAAAAAGCTGTATCACAATTAAAAAAACTAAACGAATACTCATGTAAAGCGAGCGCGGTGTTAATAGTATGTTGGCAAATCACTTATACTATGGTATAATCGATATTCGATGTGTTCTACGCCCTATGATTGCAAAGCTTGATGTGTTTTTAAAAAACAAAACCGTGTGGATTTATGTAAAAAAATTAATATAGTGTGTTTTTAAAAAGTTGTCAAGTTTATAATTGATAAAATGTAAAGTATATTAAAAGTACTTACAGATAATTTAAATAGACAACATTAATTTAAATTTCAAGATTAAAGTTAAAAAAAAAAAGATACACCTTTTATAAATAGTGGAGATAAACTTTATAAGTTAGTAGAGATTAAATTTTTTTTTATCGGAATCATAATTCATAAGTAATAGTACTAGACAAGAAATGACTCCAAAAAGGCACACATGAATCACACTATGTGACTAATAACTTTTTTTTTTGAACGGCAACTTTATTAAACTAGTAAGATGCTAGAAAGAAATTACAAAGGCAAAGAATCAAGGTTTTTTAAAAAAAACCAAATAACCCAAGGGAAGCCCTATTACATCTATTGGAAACACAATTAAAAGAATACGAAACAATTTCATCAAAGACCACCGCCCGCCTGGGAGAAGAGTTATAAAAAATAAAGCCGATTGCGAAACGTCCAAATCCTCCACCAAGCAACGCTAAAGACTCCTTCCAGCAAAGATTTAATAGAGTCAGGTAAACGAATTGAGAGAACCAAACAATGTCAATCCCTCGAAAGGGCAGAAACCTCCACCCTAATCCAGATCCCACCAACCTACAAAATATTACCCACCCATGCACACGATCAGCAACTCCGCATTGGAAAAAAATAATCTTAATATATCTCCCACATGATATTACAAAACAGGACATACGATCGAGTCCAAACACAACTCCTCTATCTACGGCTAAGTTTAGAAATCTCGTCGGCAAGCAGTCACGGCGACAGCACCCAAGCGTAAAATAATCACCTTTATCGTGAATAAAATTCGTCCAACTTGTAACAATAGGAGGGACGGGAGCAGCATATCTCCAAGAAATTACGACAACTTAAACTATAAAAACCCCATCCAACCGACAAGTCACAAAACCTCTATCCGTGAAGAAGAAAGAGAACGGACCCCAACTAATTCAACCAACTTGACCATTGTTGCTGGCTCTATACCACTTACAACTTCTCTCGAAAGTGAAAGAGCAGAAATAGGGCAATCCAATTTCTCACAACTTGAGATAGTTTTGTTCATTTCTAGAGCATAAAGGACGCGGAAAAACTAACCCGAAGAGGAACATCAGTAATCCAGAGATCCTCCCAAAACAGCGTACAACGACCATCTCCAACTCTTTTCTTACAGTGGGACATGAAGTCAAATCCCTTGTCTTTCAATAACCTTACTTCACGAATTATGGAACACCAAATCGAGGGTTGATTCAGAGAATGCATCTCCAACTTCGAACCGTATAAAGCTTGAATAACCTGAAACCATAAAGAATTATCCTTGGAAATGAATCGCCAAGCCCACTTAAGCAGAAGAGCACGATTTAGCGCATACAAGCTAGAAACCCCTAAACCGCTTTTCTTTTGGAAGCTAGAACTTTATTCCAAGCTACCCACGTTATCTTTCTATCAAGAGGATCGGCACCATTGAAGAAATTACATCGAGCAGCTTCCAAGATCTTCAGGACGCCTTTTGGAACCTTAAAAATAGACATATTATAAAGAGGTGAAGCGCCAAGGACAGATTTAATAAGGGTAAGTCTACCCCCTATAGAGAGCGTTTTAACCTTCCATTTCGACAATCGGGACATAAACTTATGGCTAGTATCATCCCAAGCCACCTTCCTAGACATACATTCACCAACCTTCACCCCAAGATAACGGAAGCTATTATTCATAACCGAACAACCAATCAACCAGCAGCATGCCCGACAAAACAGAACAAACCCCCAACACACACCCATGACCTGACTTTTTTGAATGTTAATATTCAGACCTGATGCGAGAGAGAAACATTTAAGGATAGAAGTAATACCTCTCAAATTCGAGTCCGACCATTCACCAATGAACATGGCATCATCAGCGTAAAACAAATGGGAGATATTAACCGACCCTTGCAATTGTAATCCTTTAAACAACCCATCATTAACGGCACGAGAAAAAGAGAAATGTAAGGACTCCATAATAAGGATAAATAAAAACGGGGCCAAAGGATCTCCTTGTTTTAACCCACAATGAAACGAGAACTCCGATGTTGGGCTTCCATTAACCAAAATAGAAGCCTTAGCGAAGCCAAGAGAACCACGACTCCACTCACCAATTAGGCCCGAACCCGAAAGCATGAAGAACATCTAAGAGATAATCCCAACGGACCGAATCATATGCTTTAGTGAAATCTACTTTAAATAACATGGCTTGCTACCTCTTCATTTTACACCAATTTAAGACTTCATTCAATATAAAAGGACCGTCCAATATTTGTCTATTAGCATCAAAAGCCGATTGGGTTTCTGAGACAAGATCCAAAATCACCATAGCTAACCGATTTGCAAGACTCGTAAATAACTTTTATACAGCACGAGCCCTATTAAGACTAATAGGACGTAACTCAGTAACAAAATGGATTATCAATCAGGCAACCTCTTGGATCAAGGTCGATAAAAGGAAGAGTTACATCCATTCCAGCATGATGCCCTTGTCGAAAATTGTTCTACCAGCTGCAAAACCAAAATCACCCAACTTAAGGCGTAGCCAAGGTAATATCGGTTTGAAAAAATTTCAATGTAAATCCGTCAGGACCTGGAGGTAACTTATTCTCGCCGGAAAACTGTCCGATGACATCGCCTGGGCGGGATATCGTTCCCTAGGAAAAACAGGAACGTATCCCAAATCTTCCTCCACTTGGATCGATTACACAACCTTTTCAAAATTAAAAATTGAGAAAAGACGCCGCCAAAGAGGTTTGTTTAAACCGTGCCTCGAAGTGACGTTTAAAAAGCATCTTTTAACCCGAAAACTTGATCAAACAACCAGCTCACCATCAACAAAAATAGCCCAGGGCTGGGATTGGACATAATAGATCCTTTGTTATATTACATACCATGAAAAGAATTTTCGGAGATCTCAGTCCCTCTATAGCCCATTGAATCTTTTACTTTCGGAATCGAATCCTGTATTCTCTAATTGCTTAATGTCAAAAATTTACTCACAACGTTCGTACGTCTTGAGAAGGACGAAATACCAGAGAGCATTACCGTAGCCAAGTCCTATCAAAATACTCAACTCGTTTTTCAATATGGAGCTCTTCACATTATACAGCTTCAAACGTTTATCTTTAACCCATTGACGAATAATTGATTTAAGAGCTTGGAGTTTCTTTTTAAATCTGACCAACCTATTCGAATCGGAATGAGAAAAGGATAACCAAGCATCCTCTACCATTTTATCAAACCCATCGAAGCTAAACCACGAATGATAAAACCGGAAAGGAGTCGGCCCAAAATCTGTATTGGAACCACATCTAAGAAAATGGCCATATGATCCAATAAGAGTTACGGTCCAACATAAAGCTGAAATGGGTGGAAGGTGAGAAAAAAGAGAAAAAAAACGCGGGGATGGGGGGTACGGCGGTAGAGGGGGGGAGGCGAGAGGTGAGAGGAGGAGTCCGTATCTCAACCTGCTCATTTTAGAAGCGGAGGGATGTGACCACGTGAATGTATACCCTTCCAGATTGATATCCACAAGACCCGAACTCGAAATAAATTTATCAAAAAGTCTAGCACAAGACCTATTAAAAACATAACCGAGCCTTTCTTCCTTAGAACGCACGGCATTAAAATCCCCCATAATGATCGCCTCTCCATTCCAACGCCTTAAAAGAATCGCTAAATACTCCCATAACAAACGTTTGCTAGAAGTCTCCTGTGGGGCATAAACAGCTACAATAAGGACCTTAGAATTACAAGGGAGCCAAGTTCCATAAATAGCAATAAAATTATCTGATCTCGTAACAAAATCTTTCCTAAAGACGGATGCCTCTCAAATACACAAGATACCACCCGAGTTCCCAACCGATTCACTCAAATCGAAGTCAAAATTAGAGTTACCCCACATGGATTTAACATCCATATGAGAAATCCGATCCATCTTCGTCTCCTGTAAGGCTAGGAAATTAACTTTATGAATGAAATTTAATTCCCTACTACTCTTTTGGTCTTGTGACCACGACCTGATTTTTAAAGAGATGATATTTCATTAAGAAACCTATGCTGCGCTCCTTGTGTCATGACATACGTTTCAATGTCCTTCATACAACCCTCCAAATTATATCCCATTGAGTGACCTACCCGAATCATATCCTCGAGAACAACCATAATAGAACCACCCTTGTGTTGATTACCGATATTCTGAGCAGCCGAGTCTCCAAAAGATGCCTCACGAACTTCCTGGGAGTTAAACATAACCTTAGAATTAATCACTGGTGAAGCCTCCTTAGCTATTCCAGTATCAGGAATAGCCTCATCATTCCTAACCTCCTCACGAACCTCTGAATCAACAGGTGTAAAACCTGGAGGATGTGACATCGATGGGCTTGCAACATGCCCAGTATCATTTGGTTTCTTATTCAAAAGATCATAAATATGAAATGGATCCTCAGACGCTTGATTAACTACCTCTTCATGTCCACCCTTTGGCAAATCAAAATTATCACCAAAAATCGTATCAGGAACACCTTCAATGTCAGATTCCTCATCACCTTCAACCTTAAGCCCATCAGATTGAATCTTGTCGCCAAAAACAGACATCGTCTCCAGATGTGTAATCTGAACTTTTTTGGGTTTCCAAAAAGTAGGGGTCCAAAAGAGAACAATTCTTTAGCCGAGCCATGTACAAGCTTTCCTCTCAAAGATCACTTTAAATTTTTTTCCAAAATAGAATCCAGGTTGCTTAGTTTCTAACGCACAAACCATTCCTAGATACGCTTAATGAAGAACCAAAGTTGACCTCTTCTATCCCATGACTTCTCCCCATTACGACCAATCTTTATAAAAGTAATCTCGTGACCAAATGTGGACAGGAATGCCTTCTATGTCCAACCCAAACAACCCTATCATCACTCCGCAAAATCAGGGAATGCTTCCTAAGAGGAATCAACCAGAGTTTGACACCAACGTGGATGCAACAAATACAACCTTAGATTCACATTATATCTAATCTAAACATCACCCAAAGACCACCGAGATAAACTAGTTTAACCGAGGGAAATCCTTCCTTGGATAAGATAGTCTGTAAATTGGTGATGGAATTAAATTCCTTCACACGCCCCATAACATGACGCGAAAGGTCACGCTCAATAACACAAGAATCATCAAGAGCCAATGTAGGAATAGAATCAGTCGGTGCACGAGGTACATTCAAGGGAACCTTACCATTCACTGCTGACACATACGACCGAGGATTAAACTGTCCTTTAGGCAGAACAGACCCTGTATTCCTATGAGGTTTACTCGCTCGTTCAAAGCGAGCCACATTAGCGTGAAGGTGTAGTCGTCCATTCCAGATAGTACAAAGATTACCAACAAGACGATCAATATTCACCACCCTAATAAACCGAACAAAAGCAAAGCGTTTACCCGCTTTAGATTTCCGATCAGGGATGAATACATCCACCACTTTCCCATACGACTCACAAACCTTCCAGAGATCTTAGGCCCCAAAATATGCTATGAAACTTAGTAACAAAATCGAAAGTCGATCAACCGTTTTGAACATCATCTCATTAGATCTAAATGAGATACCCATTTGGATTGAAGGGGGCTCAGTTACAAAAAACTGAAATGAACCAAAAAGAAGAAAAGGTTTAATGGAGGCGATAATAATTGAAAACGAAAACGGAGGTCAGTTTAGGAGAAGAAAGAACAGATCTAAAAACTTTAAATCCCAAGATGAGATTCCGTCTAACGCGCTCGATATGAGATCAATCGGTAATTGATTAATCCCAATTTCAGGGGTTATAACGAATCAAACACAAGGGATAAAAAGATTAGATTGATCTTGATTGGAGGAGATTTGGTTTGTGCGTCGTGTCCATTGTCGATATGCGAGTAGTATCAATCTGACTCCTATTGTGGCCATAATTAGACTATTGTTCGGGGAGTGGGGGTTGGGCCACTTATTCGTTCAATAAGAAGGGGAAGATGGTAGGTTTTGACAGTAGAAAAATAAAAAATAAGAATGAGAAAATAAAAACATTTTCTGGTTGGTTATGTAAATTATCCACAAAATGTGAAACACAAAAAGTTATCATGTGATATAGTTAATCATTCGGACACTAGAGTACGATGTGGGGTTGGGACTTTTTTTGGGCAAACAAAAACTGTAACGTAAGTGCAAACATGACATTAGCATTTAGCAAGAGGCTTTGCTGTTAAATACAAACTCTTTTTATCCGAACCCTAGGGATAATTTTCACCTAGTACGTAAATGTGGAGGAAGGCGGGGTGTGCATTACATAATGTATCTATGGTATCGTGGATGACATATAATCCCTTAGATTTAGTGACAAGATTCTAGTGTTTATCTGTGTAACGGTTTTAAACGGAGAGTAGAATTTACATATAATTTAGCTTCCAAAACCCGTGATGGATCCGAACATCATCCGATCATTTTTTTATGAGGATTTAGAAGTAATTCTCCATAAAAGAATTTTGGGATCTTTGAGTGTATGGAGTTGTAGAGTAATTGCGTAAATGTGTGACTTTCTTTTTTTTTTTTAAAAGAAAAAAAAGTTCAGAAATAACTTTTAAGCCCTCTTCCAGGAGTTAATTTTCCCATGAAGAATTTTTTCATAATTCCAATTTGTTTTAGGATGGATCCATTATACTTTAATGCTTGATAATAGAATCCATAATTACCATTTTATGATCACTATAGTAGAATCCATAATTACCATTTTATGATCACTATAGTAGATACAAAATGATACTTTTTTCGTTTCACATTAAGTGTCAAGATTGACTTTCAGTAGATCTTTTTTTTCCGTCATGCCAAAGTCATTTCTCTTTTTATTGCTAACCTAAACTTACAGAATTGAATCAGACATTTTAAAAAATGAAAAGTATGACTTCAATTATTTTTTGTTCAATATAAAACGAATTTGCTGGTTGTTAAACTTGAATCATCTTCACACTGTTGACTAAAGAGACCTTCTTGGGAATTTCATAGCTCCAAAGTTGGAATTATTGGCGTTTACCGTTATCATTATATAAAAAGAAATGACAGGTATGACTAAAAACTATAGCTAAATGTATACCTTAATTTATGTGTTGATATGTTAAAAAAATAAAAAAATTATGTTTTGATATTTTATTGGTTGCTAATATTTAAGCATGGGCGCATATATCTAAGCATGAGTTTAATTCTCTCGATCATTTCTTTTCTATAAATACATGAATATGTATTATTACAAAAATAATATAACATATCAAACTTAGGATATGACATAAAAAACTAGGCAAATGAAAATACGGAAATAAGAGACGATTAAACAATCATGGACGAAATCAAGACTAAATATAACTGGGTGCACAATTTTTATTGAACCGTAACACTAAAAACACATTTCAATAGACCGGATGCATTTAAGATGCGTTTAAGAAAAATCAATGTTTTTTCAAAAATTAACACTACATCGAAAAAATCCATATGTGTCCCGGACACCTATGAGAATCTCCCGGTTCCGTCCATGCAAACAATTATACTTGAAACCAAAGTTTCATCATTTTCATGGTAAGTAAAATGAGATAATGTTAACAACTAGAGTTGTATCTTAACATTTAGTTTTCAACATCAACACAAGGTAGATGATGTCTTCTTAAAAATTACTCTAACCGGTGTATAAATTTTTTATATGTCACATAAATGTACATAGTCCATAACCAGACAGTAAGCCCGCGACCAAAGCTTTGGGGTCACACACCAAGGTGGCACCATTGTCGCTGTCATCCTTGTGTTACGTCTGATGTTCTCAGTGCGTGAAAAAGAATAAAGTAGGAGAATTGGATGGGGAAGACCATCGAATGAAAGAAAAATTGCGTTAAAATGTTTGTGTAATAATTTTGGAGGATGATAATTGTATATGGGTCGATGCCGATGATAGGTGTGTATTTTTATAAGGAGTACACCGAGTAATTGACTCAAGCACCTTTTTACATGTTGTCCGACTACCACTTTGTGGGAAAAAACTCTCAACTCCGCGTAAAGTGATATTTTTTATGGAAGATGCCTTATATAAGACCGGTTTTACCGTCATGCTAAACCTTTCGCTCGTGGTATCGGGCATTCGCAAAGCTATAGTGACTTGTATACCTTCCTTCGTAATGTTGGGAAATAAGAGATCTGGGCTGACCGACTAGGAGTATTCTTTGAATGTGATTTAGTTAAAGAGTGGTCAGGTACGGCTTGTTCGTAAGGTGATTTATGAGAGTATGGCTGGTTTTATCGGGGGGGCTCCCGAAGTTGCGACGTAAGATGTCTGAAAAATTAGATGTGTTCGTGGCATGCTCCTAAAGAAAAATCTCGTCATTTATATGTTATCTTCGCAGCTTCTTTTTGGTGGATGTGGAGATATCGTAACAACATCACTTTTTATGCTCAACCGATGCGGAAAAGTGATCTCTTTGATAATATTCGCTCTTCTTCTTATTCTTGGCTTTCTCATAGGGGACACATGATGAGTAATTAGCTTGAATGGCTGAAAAATCCTTTGTTGCCCGCAGGGTTCCGTGACGAGTAAAGTTGGGGGAGAACTACTGGAGAACTAGTGCTTTGGGGATAACTGAGGGTGGGATGTGAGAACGAGATTGGTGGAGAACTAGTGGTTGGAGAACTAATTGTTAGAGAACTAATTTTAGGCCTCTTGTTTCTGTTTGGTATTTTAACTTCGTTGTTTCTAATTTGTTTCATTTCCTTGGGGATTGTTTGGGTCTACATCAAAATCACTCCGGAGTGAAAACCAGTGGCTCAGCTCCGTGATTGGGGATTTTATCTCATTGTCATCGGGTTTTCTAGTAATTGACAAGAGTTTTTCATCCTTTTGTAGTCCCTCACAGATAAAGCTAGGGTAGAGTCTGATTATGTTGGTTTGTGTTTTTTTTAAAGTCTGTACTAACAGTCATTTGTTATATATAAATATACCTTGCCGTTCAAAAAATATATATTTTCATTTAGGTTTGTTATATGAAAATGGTAAATGATATCATAGCTGGTACGGGTATAAAGGTGGTAGGAAGTGATGAAAAAAAAATGTTGATATGACACTAACGTGACGATGATGAAACCACTATCAATACATCTAGCATTATACCAATGTGAAATTTCAATGATCATAACGTAGGGAGGGGGCGGGGGTGGCGGGGGGGGTCAATGCGGGGGGTTAACGAGTAGTGAAGAGAAATGGATAGACCTAAGATTAGTTGGCTCCGATCAAACAGGTGATCAAATCAGACTGCCACTAAATAATTGCCCCCACTGATCAGTTTTCCATCTTCCTCTCTCCTCGTTTGACCAAACAGTGATCATATCCTCATAACCCGACCCCCACCCAAACCCGACTGACAAGTGCCACGCGAACCAAATATTTAATTAAAATTTTAATTAAATTAAAAATACCCTCAGATGTGGACATCCCCCACATTCAATTTTATTTGCATAAAGTATGAACCTTGAAGGGGACCATCAAATATTAAGCTATTTATAAAGGAGGGGACTATCAAATATTAATATTGTCTAAACAATTTGCTCGGTCGCATAGCAGCCCAAACAATTAAAACAGTTGAGTGGGTTTTGGTCGGGTAAATGTCGCACATGGTCATGTAATGGGGTGTTGGTTAGTGTCCCATGTAATACCGACCAAAATAGTTCGGTTGTAGTACCCACTAATCTTATGATGAAAACCTACTCATGACACAACCTTTTCAAATACTGTGTGGATATCTATTGTTTGTTAGACCCTAAGAGTAATTTCGTCAAACGAAGTGAACCAAAAACCAGACTAGTAACTCTGCCACATCACGCCTACCGTCAATTTTCTCTCTCTTAGACCAAACAGTGACCAAACCCCCGTAATTCGACCGGACAGGTGACCACCATATTTCCAGCTATATAAAAGAAGAGAGACCATCAAAAGGGGAGGTAGATGGAGATTGTAGAGGGTGGGGGGGGGGGGGTGGGGGGTGGGGGGGGGGGGCGGGGAGGGAGGAGTAACCTCAATCAAAGTTTGGCGTATTCTGTTTGGTCTTGTCAATTTGTGTCGGGTCACATAGTAGCCCAAACAAATAAAAATGTTGGGTGGGTTTGATCGGTCAAAAAGCTAAATAGTGGGGGGTTCGGTCGGGTCTTGTGGAGACCGACCAAATGAAAAGATCGGATTACCGTTAGTCTTAGTACAAACATTTAGCTGTTAGATCTCCTTTCATACAGTTATTTAAGGTGTTTGGTAAATTAGCTGTTACTATAACAATAATATTGTCTAATCTAAGCGCAGATTAGCTGTGCTCGGTCGCATAGCAGCCCAAACAATTGAAAAAGATGAATGTGTTTGGTCGGTCACAATGTCATGCTATGGGGTGTTTGGTCAGGTCATGTGAAGACCGACCAAATAGTTCGGTTGGAGTACCACTAGTCTTATGATGAATCCTACTCTTGTACACATTTTCAATAACTTGTGTGTTATCTATTGTTTGTTAGACTAAGAGTAATTCGATCAAACGAAGTGACCAAACCAGACTGTCCCAGCAAGACTGCCACAGACCTCAGTGACACCTCAAGATTTTCTCTCGACTTAGACCAACAAGTGACCTAGACCCTCGTACTTTCGACCGGACAGTGACCACCATATTTCCAGCTATATAAGGAGAAGAGGGCCATCAAATGAGTATTAGAGGGGAGAGGACCATCAAGGTTTGGCTTCTTTTCTTTTCAATTTGTTTGGGTCACATGTAGCCACCCAAACAAAATAAAAATGTTGGTTGGGTTTGATCGGATCAAAAAGCTGCAATAGTGTGGGGGGAGTGGGATGGGTTCGGGACCGGGTCTTGTACAGACCGACCAAATAAAAGACGATCGTATTTACCGTTAAGACAAGAGTACAAAACATTTAGCTGTTAGCTCTCCTTTCATCCTATGGTAATTAATCAAATTCTGGGATTTAAATCATGTTTGACAGATTGATTCGAATCTCTCTCCAGACCATCTCTTGAAATTTTGTTCGTATTGGTTATAAGTGGGAGAAAGTAGGATTCTGCTGTGATTATTATGGAAACTTTCTGTATACGAGCATATGCACGTATTTAGAATGAGGTGGAGGTTAAAGTTGAGAAATTATATTAAATTAAATTATATTTTAATCATATATTTTAAATAAAAATAATTATTTATATAATAAAATAACAAAAAATATGAATTAATATAAATAGGGTCTCACATGTATAAAGAGAAAAAAAGATGGGCCAACAAAAAGTACACAAACCCATCTCAAACCACCTAATGTCTCTTATCAAATGTTGTATTTCCGAATTTTCCTTTTATCAAAGATGAACCAAACAATCGATTAGTGTTTTTTCACTTCATAACCCATATCAAAATGACATAATACAAACGGGCCCACACACACACACAAAAAAATATTTTTAAATAATGAGTTGGTTTCATGGTGAGTCCCACAAAGGAAAACAGCCGTCTGCTGCCTTGACGATTGACCAACGTGGGAACTGACACATTTCCACTATCACTTTACTTTGCAAATGATTATGAACTTCTATGAAATTTCTATCGACATCTAATCCTTCAACAATTTCTAAAAGTTTCATCCTTCTAAGACTAAGAAGACCATAATGTTCGTAACATAATTAAGGGTGATTTTGTTTCAAGCCTTATTTTATTTTAGTTTACTAACTAAAAAACTCATAAAATTCATAGATATTTATAAAGAAAGTAAAAAAAAAGTACAATCTTGCATAAGTGATTAAATGTATCTTGTTTGAACAGGTAAATATTTAGAAGTCAAACTTAGGCTTCGTTTTGTTCGCATAATGTTTTTTGTGGAATTGAAATGTGTCTGAGGAATTGAAATATTAAGGAATTGGAATGTTAAGAAATTAGAATCTGAAGGAATTGAAATTTGTATAAACTATCGCGTGTTTGGTTGAAAAAAAATGAAATAAAAAAAACAAATTATATGATTATATAAAAATAAATTCTATTTTAGTTTGAAATTGATAAACTGAATATAATTTATTAAATATATTATTTATAAAGATAATAATAATAAATTTTTAAATAATGTTATATAAATTGATATATGAATTTTTTAAAATATGTATTTAAAATTATTTCAATAAAAAAGATATCTAAAAAAATGTAATTTTATAAAACTATTAGAGTATAAAATAAAAAGTGTGGTTTATAAATTATTATTTTTAAATAAATAAATAAATATATTTTTTAAAAATAATAATATATAAATAAAATTAATTATAATAATAATAAAATAATAACAAAATAATTAATAATAATAATTTATAAATAATAATAATAATAATAATAATAATAATAATTTATTTTTGATGATAAAAATATCAAATTCCATGGAATTATAAACATTACTTCCACTTTACTATGGAATGTTGAATTCCACACATAAAAGATTTTGAGGTATTTTCATTACATTCCATTTGCCAACCAAACACACTTAGGAATGGAATTCAGATTCTGAATTCTTTGAATCTGCCAACCAAACACGTTATAGAATGAAATCAGATTTTAATTCCATCAGAATCCTGAAGATTCCGCGAACCAAACGGGGTCTTATATATAGTGCCGAATAAGTTACAAAGAGCATAAAATCAAACATAAACAAATTTTAGTACAAATAGTTGTCTGTGTAAATGATAAGTACAAACCAACTTAAGAAATAGATTCTTTGGTTGTCTATTCGTATCCTTAGGATACATTTCTCTTTCTTTAGAGTAATACAATACCATTTTATTATATTTTTCTCGAAAACAGTTTTTAATAATCTGGAAACATCTGAATGATATATTCCGTAACATAATTAAAACAACTACTCTTATACTGTGTTCTCAAGAAAAAATTAGAATGCAAAATAAAGGAAGAAAAATAAAAGTAAAAAAAAGGTAGTAAATGAAAGAAAATAGAAAAAAAATTGTGTGTTGTTGAGTGTAAAAAAAAAAAAAGTAAAGTAACTTTGTTCTTAGATTGTCCCTAGTTGACTCATTGGTTCCCGTGATGACTCACGATACCAAACATAGGTTTATTCGTCGGTTGAGGCTTTGCATACTTGTGGTTGTGTGTTTGTTTATTTGCTTTCTATATATGTTTGGATTGTATATAACTTGCAATTGAAATGAAATATAAACCATTTTGAAACTTATTATTGACTTAGTTTAAAGTTTAAATATGATTTGAAACTAAATCTTTGTTTGATATATTAACGCTTAATCTTGATATGCTTGTTATTTATTTTATGTATTGTCCAAAGTCCAAACAAATATTTTTTTCATTTGGGTTATATATTAGTCTTTAAAATAGACAACTTGACAAACATAAAATTAAAACAACGATTAGACTTAAGTTAAGTAAAATTTTTAACTTGTGTTACGAAATATGAATGCATGCTTCCTCGCACACACTTTTGATTAACACGTTTTATCAAAATTTATACCCGTCACAAATTTAAGTCACACCGATCAATTGCTTGAGATCACTTGCAATTACTTTTTATTCTGCGGAGACGTGGGTGAATTGTAACCCTAGGCGACTATTCTCTATGTGTGAGATCTATACATATTTTCACATGTTCTTAATTTGGATGACTTAATCAAGTTAAGCAGGTGAGATCCTTAACCCGAGGCAAGGATGGAACTAAACATGCCTACATGTCACTAGTTGTTTGACAACAGATGCCATGAGTCCCATAACGATCTAAGAGTTGTACATATAATGCAATTGGTGATCGTCACCTACCAATTGAATTTATTATTTCTAGCAGATCAATTAATGTGCTAGTAGAAGCTCAATGTGGATCTTAGCCTTTTCCTAAAATTAATTGTTGTAATATTATAAACTTTGGTAGTTAATTTTAAAAGAATAATTAATGATAATGCTAAAATAAACTTTGTAATTTCTATGATAGAAATCTATGCAACACAAAACGAAACAAAAGTTTGTTTCCTTTCTTTGTTAGAGGAAGGCAAATTAAGTCTTCTTTCCTTGTGAGATAAAGACTCATTCGTATCCCTTATCCTTGTATGAGAAAGCTATAATGGAAACACTTGAAATTTCCCAATTCTAATCAAATTCAAAGCATGCTTACTCGAGAAATCGTATTGTCTTGTAAAAGTTAAACGGTTAAGCACTATTGTACATCTTACTTGGATAACTAGAGAACATGTTTTCTATAGCTACCAAAATGATACATATTGAAGCTCAAGACATTGTATAGTTTAATGATTGGATCACACACCACTTAATAAACCAAGAAAGAGGAAAGGAAATTACTAGCATGTTTTTCTAGTAGTTTTCCTTAACTCAATTAATTCCGTAAAATTCTACACACCCTTGAGGTAAAGTAGAAGGAGGATTGCATGTAAAACTTTCAAGTTAAAGAATGGCATTTATGGCTAGCCCATTATCATATATGAGTAAACTGATGCACTCTTAACTATCTAAGTAAACATGTTTACCATCCTGAACTCACATTAGTGGATAATGTGTAGAGACTTAAAGAGTAGAAAAGTAAATAAATTGCACTTGCATTTCATTGTATGGGAACACCTTTAATGGTGTTTTAATCTAGTAGGAGCAATGCATAAAAACACACATGTAATGTTAGTTAGAATTTAGATGAGAGCTATGGGCCTTACACCCTTCTAAGTAACCATATTATTTCTAGCTTGTCTGAAATAATACAATACTTGCACACATATAACCATCATAGTTTTATAAGAATCATTGCATATTATTCAATTAGATAACTTGTTCGTTTTTCTGATGTCCCGCCTCTGAAATGTTATTTGACACTAATCGTCCGCTCTGCAACCGATCGTTACCGTCACTATGTAAGTAAGCTTACCATTTGTACAAAGGGTGATGAAGAACTCCTAAAGAACGAAAGTTGACCTCCGTCCTACACATAATTCTACATTATCAATTCAAATGTTGGCGTAAAGTCATTCATAATGGCTACAGCAAGGGAATTCGCCAACCTTTACCCAATCACAAAGTTTAACCTCTGTTGAGTTTGAAGCCACCTATGTTAAGGTTCAAAGCTTGTCATGCCTCCGACAAGGTTCGAAGCCTGCCTGGTCTCCGATAAGGTTCAAAACCTAAAGGTCACAACCTCTTTACCTACGAACGTGGGTATGATCGAGCTTATCATACATAACTGGTCAAACAAGATTTGGTCAAAGTAAAGCTGGCCTACAGCCATGATCTCTGTAGGACCTGATCAACAACCATGATCCCATGATCTTTGTAACTACCATGACTTTTATAACTGCCTCCCCCACACCTCTGTCATTATGCCTATAAATGAGGAGCCCATCACAATGGTATGTATCGTGGTACACAAACCCTTGTAAGCCCCTTAAATCGCGGGAGACCCCCATGATCGTCGCATATAGTGCAACACCCTTGTTCCAGCCTATTTTCATCACCTATAAATAGATTGCAATGTGTTCAGGTTTGATTACGCTCTCAATACCTACATTTTACTACATACGCACTTATTATAATCATAAAACCCATACTTACTCTCACGCCGGAGGTGATTCGTAGGGTCACACCTCCGCGCTTCACTTAACGTAGTGTTTCCATTTATTTGTCACATGTTATCTATGGCTTGGCAGTTAATCCACCACCATCATACTCTTTGATCACCATCGAAGCCTGGTTGTGTTAAATATTGCACAGTCAGTGGCGCCATCTGTGGGATACGCAACAATAAGTCCCGTTTTTCTGAGTTAAATAACGGTCGAATTCAACCGCAATCCCGACATCCTTGGAAACACCACTTAATTCTCCACCTTTACCTCTAATCACGAGATCTTCCTCCAACCACAAACTGTACGTTTACCGTTTTAACAGCCTGGGTCAGGTTTAAACAGAGCAGCCTCTCTTATGGTCTGTTTAGGAAAATAAGGTTCAATAACCTTCATAGGAGCCTATATTGAGTTCGTTTAAAAGAACGGACAGATAAAACCGGTAGCCCGTTATAGCCTTCGAGCAAGCCTGCAACCTTGAGTTGCAGCCTTCGCGTAGCCTCGCATCAGAAAGTAACCATTGTTGCTCCCGATGTGACGTCGAAAGAAAGGGTGGAGGTTGTATATTTAGGGTTGGTATCATAATAAGTATACGAGCTCTTGTCGGAGGCGTGGCCGATTTGTCGTCGAAAGAAAAGTGATACCGATTCCTAGCCTAATAATATAAATAGAAATAATAATGTTGCAAAGTTAGAAAATAAATAGTAAAAGTTTCATTTTCTAACACCAAGGTATTCTTTTGAATTAAGGTTTGCAAAAGTCTACAAGGCTTTTTCATCGGAAGTTCATGTGTCTCGATTAGTATTCTCCGGATGGGGTGTCAAAAGCCTTAGCACTTACCCGATGACGATGGGATGTTAGAGAAGAAAGTCATTCATGGGACAAGTGAACCAACGATGTTTTAGCTAAGGAGGTTTTTGTTTGCTTTGAGATGTGATCTTGCTAAGTGATTAACATATTAACCCAAAAGGCCCATGTGTAAAGCTTGGTCGGATTTCAACTATCTAAATATGTGGATTTAATGGTTTAAATTAATTTGAACACACACACCTAAATATATGATTTATGTCGGGAAGAGGAATTCACAAGTTGTAATTATAAGTAGTCTTAGCATCTTAGCTCGTACTTAACGGTGATCTTATTTTTAAGCTTAGCATGGGAAAAGTGAAAAATCAGGAATGATGAAGTTATCTTTTAGACACTTAATTGTGCTTTTTGTTCAATGATCCTTAAAGTTAACAATGAGGCAATGAAAACAATACATTATGTCAACACAAGAATAAGTTGTAGTTAGGTAGTTAATTATTAAGAAAAATCAAAAAAATTAAAAAATTAAAAAATCTTTAAAAATGGGAAATCGGGTGTTTTATAACTTGTGATCTCTTAGCTCTCTCAACAAAAATCTTTGCTACTTTTTAAAGGTTTAGTTTGGGGAAGTTTTGAGGTATTTGGTTATAAGGCATGTAATATTGCATGAGGACACACAATCGTTTAGTTTGGGGAATTTTGATAAGTGTAAAATACACATATCCGTTTGTACCTAAAATAGCCCAATTAAACCCAAAATAGACTAAAAATGGCAAAGATATGCTTATTTTTGTGTTTTGTGTGTGCAGGTACGGATATATCAAAAATCACAAGAAAATCGTCAAAAACGGGCAAACACGGACACGGGAAACGCAAGAGCACAAGAGAAGCCAAAGATTCAGAGCTAAAGCCAAGAAAAGTCAAACCTTGGTCAATAAAAATCAAAGCCACAAAATGACAAAACCCAAATACTTACCCAAATAGTCCCTCAAGTTTCAAAAATCACACAAATGGTCCCTAAACCTAAATGGGCCACACCCGGATCCAAAAGCCCAAAACCTTAGCCCACACCCATTTTATTAAACCACAGGGACTTAAGTTGCCCTTTGTTGGGAAATAGATTGTAATAGACTTAATACTGGTAGTATAACAGTTAAGTATGGTAGTAATAGTTAGTTCTGTTAGTATTGAGTTAATATTGGCAGTACTAAGTTAAGTCTGGTAGTACTAAGTTAGTACTGGTAGAGTAGCAGTACTAGAGTTAAGTATTGGTCCATAGTTCGTTCTATCATAGTTAAGACAAAAATAAATTTTTATTTTTTAAATAATTTATTAACTCGGTTTATGTAACAGCATAGTAATAGTTATCTTAGGATTTCTTAGGTGATATCTTAGGAAAGGTATGTATTTATTTCACACGGTTGTAAAGCCCATAAGGGTTCCTTGGTGTAAAGAGGAAACCCTATGGCACAATGTTATGAACAAACGTGGTATGAAAATTCAATAGAAGCATTAGAGCTTAATAGCAATTTAGAATTATTGTTTCTCTTTATTCTTGTGTTTAAGATCCGCGATTAACACTTGATATTCATAGTCAGTGTCTCTCATATAGTTGATTTGGATTTATCCAAGTTATCTATAGTCTTACAAAGGCTAGTCAGATCCTATACCAAGGACCAACAAGTGGTATCAGAGCCTTTAGAGGGACTCTGAGAAAGAAGAATCACTAAGAACCACAAACAAACACCCTACTTCAGATCTTTACAAAATGTCTCAACCTGCTAATGACGAGTTCTCACAACATCTCAGTGATGATGAAGAATCAATTCATGAAGATGCATCAGACACTGGTGCTGCACCTAAACAAAAACAGCAGGTGATTCCTCAAACAACAACTGCTATCTCAAATATCAAACTCCCAATTCTGAAGAAGGAGGAGTATGATATATGGGCTATGGAGATGGAGCATTATCTTGAGTATATTGACAATGAAGTATGGAAGGTAATTCAGAATGGAAACTCCAAGAAGAGAATTTCAACTGGAAAGGATGGTATTGTTCGAGTACTTTCACCAGTATCTGCTGCAGAGATTCAAGCTGTTGAAAAGGAAAGGAAGGCTAAGAATATCTTGCTGATGGCCATTCCCAAAGAACATATGAGAAGGTTTCATGGAATGGATGATGCAAAAGAGATCTGGGAAGCCATCAGAACTAGGTTTGGTGGTAATGCAAATTCAAAGAAAATGCAGAAGGCTGTTTTCAAACAACAGTTTGAAGCATTTAAAATATCCAATTCAGAAGGGCTAGAAAAGGATTGACGGAGTTTCCAACGTTACTTTCTCAAATTGGAAGCTCCAAGGGCTGTAAAGTTTCAACAGAGGATGCCAAATCTAGTTTCTTAGATCTTTGCCTTTAGCATGGTCCATCTAGCATGCAATGGAAGAACTAATCCAGAGATTGACAATTTATCTATTGATGATTTGTACAATAACCTTAGAGTTTTTGAGCAAGAAATTCAAGGTGTTTCAAAAACATCTTCAAGTGCTCAAAAGGTTGCTTGGGTTTACGCAAAGCAAAAGTAGCACTAATAAGGTTAAGTCTGGTTTTACTGGTGCCTACAGTACTTGCACTCCTTCTACTTCTTCAACAAATGTTCCTGAAAAAGAAGTTCTTGCTGGTTTTGCTGATGAAGTAATCTATTCTCTCTTTGCCAAACAATCAGAGGATTTGGACTTACTTCATGAAGATTTGGAACAAATTGATGATGTAGACATTGAAGAGATGGACATCAATTGGCAAATAGCAATGATTGCTATTCGAATGAAGAAGTTCTATAAGAAAACAGGAAGAAGAGTTCGAGTGGATGGAAAAACACCTGTCGGCTTTGACAAAAAGAAGCTTGAATGCTTCAATTGTCACAACACTGGTCACTTTGCTAGGGAATGTACAGCAAAGGGGACACATGATGGAAAGAAGAAGAGAGACTCATTGTATCAACATCAAGAAGCTGGGAAGCAAGAGAAGAATCAGATGGGTTTGCTGACAATGGATGATGGGATTGTCAATTAGGGAGAACATACTGAAGCTGAAGAAATAAATCATGCACTTATGGGCCTATCAGCTCAAAGCAATGAGGTAACTTTGTGTTCTAAAAACTTACATTGATTCATACAATTTCCTTAAACTACTAAGTGATGAACTAAATGCCATCGTTAGGTGATAAAAAAGCACAATACTTGCCTTGTCAAGCTGTTAGAAAAACTAGAAAGCTCAACTTGTTACTTTTCAAAACAAGCAACTTTCTCTAAATGAAAGCTTACATCTTCAGGCTAATGAAATACATGAAAAATATGAAAAGCTTAAAAGATATAAGAGAATAGGAATGAAAGCTGTCAAAGAAAAGGAACAATTGCAGAAAATATTAGATTCATGGAAAGATTCTTCCAAGAATCTTTGGAGATTAATTACAATTTGGCCAATGAGTTAAAGGGATAAATTGGCTGTAGGGTATGAAATCAATTCCAAACATGAGTTTAAGTTATGAGGAAGAAATGAAACTTTTTTGTTTTTAAGTGTTCAAAAGAGGATTCCAATGGAAAACCTTTGTACAATTAATTTACAAAAACTAATGATTTCAAAGGTGTTCCACATCCCCTAAGTGGAGATTATTCTCCTAACCAAAGAGGGAAATTGATGATTCTTTGTAGTTTGTGTAGAAAAGGGTCCTCAAAAAACCTGAAATTAGGTCTCAGATGACAATCCTCTGTGCATTCTTACCTGTCAATCAAATGAAAGTGAAGGATCTTGTGGAAACACCTCAAAGATAAGGAAAACACATTAAAGTTAATAAGAAAGGAATTGGAATGATATGATGGAAAGGAGAACTAGGGAAGGTTACTCTTTTACAAAGAAGAAATGTTTGTTTGTGTAGTCTAAGTCACTTGCTCAATGATTATTGACTATATGAAGAAAAATGGCAAGGAAGCTGAGGTTAGGGGTTGGTTTATAGACTGGTAATGGTGTGGCAAAAACCAGTATGGACAAATGCAACAGGGTTAATCATTAATAATTTGTTCCTAGATCAGTACAACTTAATGCTGGTAGGCCAAAGTTTAATTCTGTTAGGCCTAATATTAATACTGGTTGGACAAATATTAATTCTGGTAGGCCTAAAGTTAATACTGTTAGTTCTAATATTAATACTGTTAGATCTAGACAGCCAGTACCTCACAAGACCTCAAACAGTTTTAGTCCCAAAAGACCACAGATGAATCAAATTAATCAAAGAAGGGATTTTTCAAAATCATATTCATCTGTAAGAAGACCCTTTGCAAAATCTACAGCACAAATGGCTCATTCTAATGCTGTAATGGGAAGTTGGGGATCTGCTGTTAAGACCTCAGCAAGTTATAATTGGAGGAACTCTAGACCAAACTTCAATTATAACAGTGGACCTACTTTTATTAGAACTGTGAATGGCTAATTGGTCCACAAGGCGGACCAAGCCTGCGAGGCCTGGGTCCCTAAGAGAAAATAATTTCTCTTTTTCATGGTGCAGGTACATCCACTAAAGAACATGGTAGATAGAGGTATATTTGATAGTGGATGCTCAGGGCACATGACAGGTAACAAGGATCAACTGGAGGATTTTGAAGAATTCAATGGGGGATCTGTTACCTTTGGAGGTAGCAAAGGCTACATATCTGGTAAAGGAAGAATAAGAGTAGGTAACTTAGATTTTGATAGTGTGTCTTTTGTAAAAGAATTAGGGCATTTTAACCTTTTCTCAATATCACAAATTTGTGATAAGCAGCACAAGGTTCTTTTTACTGAAACTGAATGTCTTGTTGTGTCTTCTGACTTTAAAATGCCTGATGAAAATCAGATACTTTTAAAGGTCCCTAGACACCACAATATGTACAGTTTTGTTTTTTCCCCCCTTTTTTTTTTTTTTTTTTTTTGACATGAAGGAACTACTCCTGCCAAAAGGTTTTGCCTATTTGATGCTAATGACCATCTGATGAATCTAAATTATGGCATAGGAGGTTAGGTCATATCAATTTTAAAAATCTTAACAAACTTGTGAAGGGAAACCTTGTCAGAGGTCTACCTTCCAAGGTTTTCAAAAATGACCACACATGTGTTGCCTGCCATAAAGGCAAACAACACAGGGCCTCCTGCAAGGCCAAGTTAGAAAGATTAATCACTGTGCCACTACACACCTTGCATATGGATCTTTTTGGTCCTACTTCTGTGAGAAGCATTAATCATGCAAGTTATTGCCTTGTAATTACTGATGATTGCACCAGATTTAGTTGGGTATTCTTTTTAGCCTCTAAGGATGAAACTAGTGGCATTCTTCAGACCTTTATTAGGCAGATTGAAAACCAGCTTAGTCATAGAGTTAAAATCATTAGATCAGATAATGGCACTGAATTTAAGAATAGAGATATGCTTGAATTTTGTGGAAACAAGGGAATAAAACAAGAGTATAGTAATGCCAGAACTCCACAACAAAATGGAGTTGCTGAAAGAATGAACAGAACCCTAATTGAGGCTGCTAGAACTATGCTAGCAGATTCTCTCTTACCAACCACTTTTTGGGCAGAAGCAGTTAGTACTGCTTGCTATATTTTTAATAGGTAAGAGTGAACGAAACTCAAACAAAACCATTAGAGCTTTTGTTGGCACTAACCAATTATTAGCTACATGAAAACCTTTTGGGTTGTCATGTTACCTTTCTAGATACTCTTAGGTGTGCTTGGCAGTTTGTGAAATCTGATGAGGGATTCTTAGTTGGTTATCACTAAATAGCAAAAGCCTATAGGTTTATAATTTAGTATCTAAAGCGTAGAAGTAAATCTGCATGTTAATTTTCTTGAAGATAAACCCAATGTCAAAGGAGTAGGATATAGATGGATGTTTGATATTGACTATCTTACTGACTCTATGAACTATATTCCTGTATCCTTGGAGAATCAAGCTAACTCACATGCAGGTGCTTCAGAAGTAACTAACAGTGCAGGTACTTCACAAACTCCAAAGTCTATTGCTTCTGAGAAAAATAGGATGAGAAGTAGAAGCTTATTGTTGTGCCTTCAGGACTGTTAAGATTCTTGAAGTAAAAATGAAATCATGGAAATTCTTCCACAAATTCAAAGGAAAGAGGAGACCTTGAACAGAACCTCAAAAAGAGAAGAAAGTTTCCTTACTGACTCTTTAGAAGACATTCCTAAGATTCAGCTTTTAGAAGAGGAGTTGGAAGAAAATTGCCTAAAGCTTTTAGGGAACGTTCCTAAAAAACAACTTTCCAGTACTCCTTCAGTTTTAATACTAGTAGTAAAAGTTAATACTGGTATGGCTTAATCATTTGATGAGTCACTTATGCCCGAGTCGAAATCTTTCACAAGCTGAGACAGGAATTTTTGTTGAGGCATCTTATGATGAGGGCGGGTGTGATAAAATGATTTTCAACAGTTTCTATAGAAATTGAAGTCGTCTACTCATACACTTAGGATTATAGTATTCACCAAAAGTCAAATTACTTGGTGAATCCTAAGTCAGCTGTGCAAAACTAGGAGCAAAGTGCAGAAACAAATCAGGAAGCTCATGCTCATCTTAGTCATATTCAAAAAGGCAGCAAAAGAAACAATCACAAAGATCAACAGCATTGTTTGTTTGCTGTGTTTCTATCTCAGGTAGTACCTAAAAAGATTGCTGAGGCTTTAAAGATGACAGTTGGGTTCAGCCATGCAAGAAGAACTGTTACAGTTCAAGCTACAACAAGTATGGGTTCTTGTAGATCTACCTCATGGCATGGCTTGAACCCAACTATCATCTTGTAAAGCTTCAGCAATCTTTTTAGGTTCCTCTTGAGATAGAAAACAGGCAAACAAACAATGATGTTGATCTTTGTGATTGTTTCTTTGCTGCTTTTGAATATGACTAAGAAGAGCATGAGCTCCTGATTTTGTTCTGCTACACTTTGCTCCTAGTTTGGCACAGCTGACTTTAGGATTCACCAGATATTGACTATTTGGTGTGAATACTTTTGAATCCGAGTGTAGGAGTAGGGTATTCGCTCTCTGTTATGCTGTTAGGATAGAAGCTCTGTGTGAGACATGATTGTGTTATCACACCCTCCTCATCATAAGATGCCTCATCAAAAATTCCTGTCTCAGGCTTGTGAAAGATTTCGAGCTCTGGCATAAGTGACTCATCATGATTAAGCCTACCAGTATTAACTGTTTGACTACCAGTATTAACTGAAGGAGTACTGGTAGTGTTGTTTTCAGGAACTGTCCTCCCTAAATTGCTGGTAGGCAATTCTTCCAACTCTTCTTCTAAAAGCTTAATCTTAGATTGTCTTCTAAAGAGATTCTGTGAGTTAGGAATCCTTCTTCTCTTTTTGAGGTTCTGTCAAGGTCTCCTCTTTCTTTGAATTTGTGGAAGATGTCCTTGATTCATCTTTTTCTTCAGGAATCTTTACAGCTGAAGGCACAACAATAAGCTCTACTTCCTCATCTTTTTCCTCAGAAGCAATAGACTTTGGAGTTTGTGAAGTACCTGCACTGTTAGTTACTTCTGAAGCACCTGCATGTGAGTTAGCTTGATTCTCCAAGGATACAGGAATATAGTTCATAGAGTCAGTAAGATAGTCAATATCAAACATCCATCTATATCATATCCCCTCCTTGACATGGGTTTATCTTAAGAATTAAAATGCTATATTTACTTCTATCTTTTGGGTTACAAATTATAACCACTATAGGCTTTGTATTTTTGTGAGTACCAACTAAGAATCCCTCATCAGATTTTCATCACTTGCCTAAGCCACACTAAGAGTATCTAGTTATGGTAACTTGGGACACCCAAAAGGTTTTATGTAGCTAATATTGGTTAGTGGCAAACAAAAGCTCATATGGTGTTTTTGTTTTGAGGTTTTGTAACTTTACCTATTAAAAATATAGCAGCTAGTACTTAACGCTTCCTGCTCCCAAAAAGTGGTGGTAAGAGAGAAGTGCGAGCATAGTTCTAGCTGCCTCAATTAGGGTCCTGTTCATTCTTTCAGCAACTCCATTTTGCCGTGGAGTTCTGGCATTACTATACTCTTGTTTTATTCCCTTGTTTCCACAAAATTCAAGCATATCTCTATTCTTAAATTTAGTGCCATTATCTGATCTAATGATTTTAACTCTATGACTAAGCTGGTTTTCAATCTGCCTAATAAAGGTCTGAAGAATGCCACTAGTTTCATCTTAGAGGCTAAAAAAGAATACCAACTAAACTAGTGTGCAATAATCGTAATTACAAGGCATTACTTCGCTTGATTAACTCTTCTTACAGAAGTAGGACAAAAAGATCCATATAAGGTGTGTAGTGGCACAGGGAGTCATCTTTCTAACTTGGCTTGCAGGGGGCCCTGTGTTGTGCTTTATGGCAGGAACACATGTGTGGTCATTTTTGGGAAAACCTTGGAAGGAGACCTCATGACCAAGGTTTCCCTTCAACATGTTTGTTAAGTTTTTAAAATTGATATGACCTAACCTCCTATGCCATAATTTAGATTCATCAGATGTGGCTTTTGCAATCAAATAGGCAAAACCTTTTGCAAGAGAAGGTGTCTTCATGTCAAAACTATACATGTTGTGGTGTTAGGGACCTAACAAAAGTATCTGATTTTATCTGGCCATTTTAAAAGTCAGAAGACACAACAAGACATTCAGTTTCAGTAAAAGAACCTTGTGCTGCTTATCACAAATTTGTGATATTGAGAAAAGGTTAAAATGCCCCTAATTCTTTTACAAAAGACACACTATCAGAAATCTAAGTTACCTACTTTGTTCTTCCTTTACCAGATATGTAGGCCTTTGCTTACCTCCAAAGTAACAGATCCCCCATTGAATTCTTCAAAATCTACAGTTGATCCTTGTTACCTGTCATGTGCCTGGAGCATCCTCTATCAAATATACCTCTATTACATCGTTCTTTTGTGGCATGTTCCTGCACATGAAAAAGGAAATTAGTTTTTCTTTAGGGACCAGGCTTAGCAGGCTTGGGTTCTGCCTTGTGGGACCATTAAGCATTTACAGTTATAAATATAAAGTAGGTCACTGTTATAATTGATGTTTGGTTTAGAGTTCCTCCAATTATAAAACTTGCTGATGGTCTTAAAGCAGATCCCAACTTCCCATTACAGCATTAAGAAATGAGCCATTTGTGCTGTAGATTTTGCAAAGGGTCTTCTTACAGATGAATATGATTTTGAAAAATCCCTTCTTTTATTAATTTGATTCATCTGTGGTCTTTTGGACTAAAAGTCTGTTTGAGGTTCTAGTGAGGTTACTGGTGTTCTAGATCTATACAATTTATTAATATTTAGAACTAACACTATTAACTTTAGGACTAACCATAATTATATTTGTTCCTACCAGTATTAATATTAGGACCTAACAGAATTAAACATTGGCTACCAGCTTTTATGGTTGTACTGATCTAGGAAACAAATTTATTAGAGTGATTGAATCCATGTTTGCATTTGTCCATACTGGTTTTGCACCCCATACCAGGTTATTAACAACCCTCTAACCCTCAGCTTCCCTTGCCATTTTCTTTTCATAATAGTCACAATCTTTAATCAAGTGACTTAGACTACCACAAACAAAACATTTCTTCTTTGTAAAAGAGTAACCTTCCCCTAGTTCTCTTTCCATCATATCATTCCAATTCTTCTTATTAACTTTATTGTGTTATTATCTTTTGAGGTGTTTCCACATGATCTTCACTGTCATTTTGATTGGCAGGTTTAGAATGGCTCAGAGGAATTGTCATTGGAGACACTAATTTCAGGTTTTGAGGACCCCTTTCTACCATAAACGTACAAAGATCATCAATTTCTCTTGTGGTTTAGGAGAATATCTCAACTGGGGATGTGGGAAAACCTTTGGAAATCATTAGTCTTTGTAAATCTACTGTACAAAGGTTTTCCTATTGAATCCTCTTTTGAACACTTAAAAACAGAAAAGTTCATTTCTTCCTCATAACTTAGAACCTCATCGTTTGATTGTATTTCATACCCTAAGCCAAGTTTATCATTTGAACTCATGCCAGAATTAATTAATCTCCAAAGATTCTTAGAGGAATCTTTCCATGAATCTACTGTTTTCTGCAATTGTTCCTTTTCTTTTACAGCTTTCATTCCTATTCTCCTATATCTTTTAAGCTTTTCATCTTTTTCATGTATTTCATTAGCCTGAAATGTAAGCTTTTCATTTAGAGAAAGTTGCTGTTTTTGAAAAGTAACAAGTTGAGCTTCTAGTTTCTTAACAGCTTGACTATAGGCAAGTATTTGTGCTTCTTGATCACCTAACTGATGCATTTGTTCATCACTCAATAGTTTAAGGGAATTGTATGAATCAATGCAAGTTTTAGAACACAAAGTTACCTCATTGCTTGAGCTGATAGCCATAAGTGCATGATTTATTTCTTCAGCTTCAGTATGTTCTCCCCAATTGACAATCCCATCATCCATTGTCAGCAAACCCATCTGATTCTTCTCTTGCTTCCCAGCTTCTTGATGTTGATACAATGAGTCTCTCTTCTTCTTTCCATCATGTGTCCCCTTTGCTGTACATTCCCTAGCAAAGTGACCAGTGTTGTGACAATTGAAGCATTCAAGCTTCTTTTTGTCAAAGCCAACAGGTGTTTTTCCATCCACTCGAACTCCCCCCCCTTCTGTCCAGTATTTTAAAGACACAGATATTCCTAGTTATAGGCAATCAATGTCTTTGCCAATTCCACGCTATGACCCCCAGCTCCTTCCCCAACCGTCTACCAACACAATTTGTTCCAAATCGTCATGAAGTAAGTCCAAATCCCTCTGATTGTTGTTGGCAAAGATGAGAATAGATTACTTTATCAGAGATAGAAACCTCAAGCAAGAACTTTCTTTTTCAGGAACATTTTTGAAGAAGTAGAAGGAGTGCATGTACTGTAGGCAACCAGTTAATACCCCCCCGACTTCACCTATTAGTGTACTTTTGCTTTGTGAAACAAAAGCAACATTTTGAGCACTTGAAGATGTTTTTGAAACACCTTGAATTTCTTGCTCAAAAACTCTAAGGTTATTGTACAAATCATCAATAGATAAATTGTCAATCTCTGGATTAGTTCTCATTGTCATTGCTAGATGGAGGACCCAGCTAAAGGCACAAGATCTAGGAGAAACTTTGATTTGAATCCTTGTTGATACTTCAGACCATGAGCTTCCAATTGAGAAAGTTAAGTAACTGTTGAAACCCGTCATATCCCTTTTCTAGCCTCCTTCTGAATTGGATATTTTTAATTGCTTCAACTGTTGTTGAAAAACATCCTTCTGCTTTTTCTTTGAATTTGTCATTACCACCAAACCTGTTCTGATGCTTCCAGATCTCTTTTGGCATCATCCATTCCATGAACCTTCTAATATGTTCTTAGGAATGGCATATCAGCAAGATATTCTTGCCTTCCTTCCTTTTCAACAGCTGAATCTCTGCATCAGATACTGGTGAAATTACTCGAACAATACCTTCCTTTTCCAGGTTGAAATTCTCTTCTTGAGTTTCCATCTAAATTACCTTTCCATACTTCATTGGGTCAATATACTCAAGATAATGGACTCCATCTCCATAGCCCATATTTAATACTCTCGCTTTTTCAGAATTGGAAGTTTGATCATTTAGATAGCAGTGGTTGTTGAGGCAAGCACCTGCTGTTTTGTTAAGGTGCTAGCACCAGTGTCTGATGCATCTTCATGAATTGATTCTTCATCATCACTGAGAATGGGGTTTTTTTGTGAGAAATCATCTTAGCAGGTTGAGCCATTTTGTAAGATTTAAGTAGGGTGTTTGGTTTGAGGTTCTTAGTGATTAAGCTACCTAAAAAAAACTAGATGTCTGTGTGAGTGTGAGGTGTGTGTATTTATAGCACTCCTCTGAAGCTTCTAGGCCTTGCTTGATGCCCACGCTCCAATCAATCATAGCCAATCATTTTCCCAATCATTGGAGGAGTGATTACATCCGTTGGATCACTAAATGACCTCACACGGATTGCCAAGCTGGCAATCCGTTTGAGGCTCACTTGTGCTTGTTGTGTGAGTACAATTAGTGCAAATTCTCTGTCCTTGGTGTGTTACTTTCATGTCCCGCGTGGCATTCCCTCTTGGGTTTCCACCAATGAGAATGCTTGAGTGACGTTTATCCCTGCCATGGTGTACTTGAACCCTTGAATTATCATTCTTGACCCTTAATTATAAAAAGCCCTTTGATTTGACCCCTAGGTAAATCGGTGAAGACGGTGAACAGTGAAAATGACTTTTCGCGCGTTTTTACTTATAAGGGTGTTTGTTTGACTTTGTTTGACCCGGGGGTAAAAAGGGGTAGAGGTTTGGGGCTTTGGCAAGATTAGTCCTTGTGTTTGGTTTATAAAAGAGTAAGGTATAAAAGGACTTTCGTAATTGACAGAAATGGTCCTTGTGGCTTTATAAAAGGGTATTGGGCTTATGATTTTGGGCTTATGGATCCGGGTATGGCCTATTTAGGTTTAGGGACCATTTGTGTGATTTTTGAAACTTGAGGGACTATTTGGGTAACATTTGGGTTTTTGTCTTCTAGTGGTTGACTTATGATTGACCCATAGTTGACTGAAGTTGACTTTCTTTGACTTTGGCTTTGAATCTTTGGCTCTCTTGTACTCTTCTGTTTCTCGTGCCCGTGTTTGCCCGTTTTTGACGGTTTTCTTGTGATTTTTGTCTTATCCGTACCTGCACACACAAAACACAAAAACAAGCATATCTTTGCCAATTTTAGTTTGTTTTGGGTTTAATTGGGCTATTTTAAGTACAAACGGATATGTGTATTTTACACTTATCAAAATTCCCCAAACTAAACGATTGCGTGTCCTCACGCAATATCACATGCCTTATAACCAAATACCTCGAAACTTCCCCAAACTAAACCTTTGAAAAGTAGCAAAGATTTTTGTTGAGAGAGCTAAGGAGAGTGCCCAAGCAATAAAACACCCCGGAATTCCCATTTTCAAAACTTTTTTTCTCTTTAATGATTATTCTTGATAATAACACCTAACTAAAACTTATGTGTTTTAGACATATATGTATATAGTTTTCATTACCTCATTGGTAAACTTTAAGGATGCATAAGAGCAAAAAACACATTAATGTCTCAAAGATAACTATTATTCATTCCCGATTTTTTACCTTTCGCCAGCTAAGCTTAAAAATAAAGATCACGGCTAATTACGAATCTAAAGATGCTAAGACTACTTATCAATTAACAACTTAGTGAAATTGCTCTTCCGCTACATAAATCATAAATTTAGGTGGTGTGTGCTCAAATTAATTTAAAACGGCATTAAATCCACATATTAAGATAGTTTGAAATCTGACCAAGGCTTTACAATAGGGGCCTTTTTGGGCTAATATGTTAATCACTTAGCAAGATCATAAACTCAAAGCAGATACAAAAACACTCCTAGGGCAAAGAGATCGTTGGTTCACTTATCGCCATTAAATCGACATTTTCTTCTCTAGCATCCCACCAATGTCGTCGGGTAATGTGCTAAGCGTTTGACGACGCCCATACCCCGGAAGAATACTAATCGAAACGCGATGAACTCTCCGATGAAAAGCCTTGTAGACTTTTGGGCAAAACCATAGTTCAAAAAATACCATGGTTTTAGAAAAATGAAACATTTTACTATTTATTTTCTAATGATTGAGGCAACAGTAATTATTTACCAATTACATTATTAGGGCATCTAGGAACTCTGTTATCAACTTTTCTTTGATGACACATCAGGGGCCAACAGCTCCTATAAGAGCTCGGTGTACTTATTATGATACCAACCCTGAAAGTATCATTCCCCTCAAAAAACACTTTCTTTCGCGATGTCACATCGGGAGCGAACAGACAAATGCCCATGTACTGTTATAGGCGATAAAGAGTTTGTATATGAGCTTATTAACACTAAGATTTTATAAAACTTTGCATCCTTTTTAATGTTAGCCAAAACTACACATTTTTTTTAATCTTTAGCTGAATTCAAACGTCATTATTTTTGGCAAAGTAAGAAAAATTTCGTTTAAGAAAACCAAAGTATAGACTTGAACTAAAATTCGTATTTACCAACGATGATTGATTTCATCATTGATAAAGCTTTTTCTCTGAATATGTTGATTAGACTTTTAAGAGTAAAACTCTAATTTGTAAAAATTAAAGAGAACACGTATAATTAATCATTTTAAGAACTCCGGAAGAAAAACCACAAGTTATTCTTATAAGCCTTTAAGTTTTCAAATAAACCTTGGTTTAGTCATCCTAATTCTGTAAATCAAATCACTATCATTTCTCATTCTTATGCAAAGAAATTTCCAAATACTTAGCCTATATAAAATCCAACAATGAGGTGACAGCATATTTTTTAAAATCTACTTGGAGATTAGCACAAGTCTTCATGTACTAAATGATTTCAAGTCTAGCATGTTTAAAGTCTACATGAGACTAACACAAACTATCATCATTAATTGTTAAGGGAGAAAGCTTAGAACTCTACACGTTCGATTGGGTCAAAAATTACTTCTTATTCTTACCAACGGAAAACCTACATTCGTGTCATAACACTTATTTATTTTTATTTTTTTATTTTTATTTTTTATTTTTTTTATTTATTATTATTTTTTTTATCTCCACAAATAAAAACATAAATTATTAAATTTTTTGCTATTTCTTTTGTGGAAAACATGGTACGTTGAGAACAAAAACAATAACAGGTAACATCAAATCGATAGATCCTCTCGCCTAAGAAAAAGGGAAACCAAAAAAATATGGGCCCCAAACTAAAACAAAACATTGTCCTCAATGTTTAAAGTCGGTTCTACGAAAATCTAAGCCGTTTATGAATTATGCAAAGATAAACGTGAATCGATAAGATGAAAGGATATCGGATCTCCCCAAACTAATTTCAAACAAAGGATGAGAAGCTCGAGTAAAAAAAACGGGATATAACACCGGACACGAGAGGCTTCAGAAATTGTTGGGTTAATCCTGCAAAAATGCACAAGAAACAACAAAACAACAAAACAACAAAAAACGGAAGAGAATAGGCCACGCAAAGAAACAAACACATCACAAACACATTTTTAAGAAATAAAAGAAAATGGATAAGCATAGGGTGAACTCCCACGAAGCGGCTTGTTTTTGTTCACCGAGTCGCAAGCTCGACTCGATCTCTGAATTAATTCGTCCTTAGAGAGAGCAAATGGAAGAGAAAATCTCAATCGGGATATTTTAAATAAGGCTTTCCATTAATGTTTGAGGAAACAAACATTAAAGGGCACATGAAAAGTTCCCAATCGCCGATGAGTAGGTCTAACCGCACTAAAGCTGAAGATGCGTAAAGGTCAAAAATAGTGTCATTCAACTCCCGAAAAGAGAGAAATGAAGAAAGAAAAGAGAATGAATGGTTAAATCGTAAATAAGGGTGGGAAGGGTAGGAGATAAAATTAACGTCATAAAAACATGAGAGTTGAAGAAACACTCTTAAACACTTTGTGTTAATCAAAATAACTCCGCAATCGGGTTCAAAACATTTCTCAACATCCGGTGGTTCCGGTGGAGGACGAGGAATTGACGGTTCTTTGAAATAAGAGAGTACCGGAGGAAATGTTCCAATTCTTAAACTCTTCTCTAATGTTACAAGATTTTTATCATGAATGACATGATAACTAGTATCAAAAAAACCTTATTTGAATACGTTGTCCTCGTTATTCTGATGGAGAATCACGGTAATTAACTAGCTCAGACAACTCGCAATGAAAGTCGAGTCAGCAATCTAACAAAGAGTGGTAAAATACTTGATATTCCGGTGAGATCAAAATGCAACGGTTAAGTCCTTTTTTTAAATCCTTTGGTTTGGAAAAATAATCATTAAAATCAATTGGATTGTCAAAAGTGATTCTTATTGGCATGACAATGGTATTGATTGGAACATCACTTGAAACTGTGTCTTCTTTTTCCTTGATTTCTTCAACTTCTTAAGAAAGAGGTTTTGGTAAGAACGTTGCTAAGAGACAATTTATCTTTTTCCTAATCGAATTTCGTTTCATCATTTTCCATACAAATTGGACCAACGAGAAAAACATTGACATTCTTTCCATTAAAAAAATTAATGATCCTTCTCTCACGAAACGGTTAGAGTAGGGGAAGGATAGGATGAATTGCTACTTGAAAACTTCAAGGGTGGGAGGAGAAGGTTAAGGATCAATATCCGCTGGAGAATCGAATCTATTTCAAAATAAGCTTCAAATTCACTTTCTTCCGGTGAAGTAAGTGTGAAGGAAAAAAGAAGACTTAATGTTAGCCTTAATTTATTGAGTCGAACAAAGGAAGTTTGGGTTCGACATCTAAAACCTACATGGATCGATGAAGTCTTATCGGTCTTTAAATCTAGTTAATGTTGAATAGAATAATGATCGGGAATCGGGCTGATATGTTAATCTATATTGATATATATTTTCAATGGGTTTAATCCCAAGCAAAACCCAGGCCCGAGCCTAATTAGTTAAAGATTCCCTGCACTCACATTAAATGTGTAGGGGTATATATATAGATATTTTCTAACTAAGAAAATATCTATCTCATATCTATCTAAAATTCTTTTCTCTTTTCTCTCTCAATTCTCTCTCTACTTTCTCTCTCTACACCACCACATCTCTTTCTCTTTTCTTGGTTCGATTTCGTGTTTAAATATATGAAGTGAAGTGTTACGGGATCCTACAATTGGCATCAGAGCTTCAAGGGTGGATTCTGTTTTTGATTCTTGTGGTTGGTTTGTCAAATTTCTGTCTTATATTGTGACAAAAATACCCACAAGACTCAAATTTTTTTTTAGGTCTAAATGGTTGTAGAGTTAAATCCCTTGAACTTCACTTGTTCTAAAACACATCAAAAAGGTAAGAGTGCTATCAAATTTCGTGTGTTAAACAAGCTCCTAGCTCGAATTTAAAGCTTTAAAAGGTTAAGTTTTTCTTCGAAGGATGAGGTTGCCTATTTTTGGACGATCCAACAAAGATATTACATGTTAATTGTTGTTAAAAAATCTTCTTAGAGACGATTAGTGATTGCATATTCATAGCTTATTATTTCGTCGGCTAGAAAGGCTTATTATAGGTTTGAATTATTGGCATAATTATCTATTACGATCTCTTGTTTCTTGTGTGGAGATTGCTAGCTTAAATAATGATAATCTCTTGCGCTGCGTATTGACTAGCTCCTTAGGGGACAAGATCCACCGATTTAAGGAAATAGTCAATGGCGAGATTGTTGACCAAAAAACAAACGAGTTGTCTAAAATGGCAGTTGCTAACAAAAAGATAACTTGGCGAGTTGCAAACTGCGAGATTGCTAACTAGGGGCGAGTTGCTAACCAGTCTGATCGCTACACGTAAAATGAGACATGCGTAGTCGGCTAAACGGCGAGTTGCTAAACGTGAGTTGCTAAACGGCGAAGTTACAATTGGACAAAGCATGGTTATACTACTAAGAAGTTGTATTGAGTAAGAACATAGGTTTACAATTAAAACGAGCCATAAAACTTTGATCCGTAAGATAAGTCCCGTTTCAGGGCCCCGTGACCTCCAACTGCAAAGTGGCATGCGGGGGGGGGGTGGGGGGGGGGGTGAGAGTCTGACGGAGGGAGGATCTGGGGAGATGGGGGGCGCGGGGGCTCTGCTTCACTCGTATTCTAGGGTTATGAAGTTTTTTAGTGTGAGTAAAAGTTGAGTTTATTCATAAATTTGAGTTAGCACCTATTTATACACATTATAACACATACTCTAAAAAGCTGTATCACTAATACAGTGAGTAAACGGCGAGTCTCATACTCTTCTTAAAGGCCCAATAAATCTCGTTTACTATGATTTATTGACATTTTTTAGATATTTTATGGAAATTTGTGTTAGACTTGTTTTTGTTTCATAGCTCACGCTCATCAGTATTTTTAGGCCCGATTCAGTTTGGTGAGGCCTATTTCAAACAAACACTTTAACCTTAGGCCAGAAAATTATCTGTTTAGAGGTGAAAAGAGGGATATGGGATGGAGGGGGGGGGGGGGGGGTTAGGCTTGGTATATACATTGGCCGCTGATTCCGAATCAAATCACTCACGTTTTCTATTGATTTGTAAAATCCCTTAAATTCATTTATCGTTTTAATCATAACTGTAAAATCCCTGTAATGTGAATTGGCATACAAGACCACAACTTCAATCACAAATCATATCCATTAAATCCAACAACTTTTCACTTCAACTCACGATAAAATTGGAGAAAAAATATCCGTATCTTCGTGTATCAATTCAAAATACAACAAATGCAACTAATTCAAGACAAAACAAAAGAAAGTTGCACAGGTATCTTTTCCAACGACTTCATTCACACGCTCAAGTGTCATTTAAACAACTGAACTTAAAAGGGAAGTCGAACCGGAGGGATGGATTCAAACGCGCATTTACAACACTTTTTTGTGCAAGACTAGAGACTTTTCACAGGACTACGATGTTCCTAAACTATAGATCATACATCTTCACAAAGACTAACTTGATAACAACCGAATTTTCAAAGAGATTGGATCCACAGTCCTCTTTTAAAGTTACGAACACAGTTTCGATGTTCACAAGATCAAAGATTGTTTTGAATGGATGAAATTATATTTTATATGACATCGAAAACACTTTCTAAATATGCACTCAACCGATATTCCAGAATTCCGTGATACACTGATCCAAAACATGGATTATGTTAAAAAAGTCAGATTGAGAAATAGAGCGTCTGCATAAAATTGAGTATGACAGCTATGTTAAAAAAGCCTGATGGGCAGACTACGAGGAAAAGGTTGATTCGAGTAAAGCATTGGATGCTTAGTTTAAGTTAGTCATTGAAAAGCAATGGGACATAATCACAAAAGGTGTGTTGGTGTTGGTGGGGGCAGGATACAAGGGCAGCAGAGTCAGAGGAATGATGCACAGTTAATAGATGCAGAAGATTAGAACCCATATGATAAATGAAGAGCCAATGGCTGAGGTACAAACGACTGATGATAATGTATCTGCTACAGGACAACAGCATACTGAGCAACCTGAATTCAATAATGAAGGAAAGGTTGACCAGAATGCTGAACAATGTCATGACATACGTCCTTTGCCTGCTAAATTAACTGATGACAAGACAATTGAACTCTCAGATCAATCACTCGAGTCTGAAAATGTTTGTCTCAAAAAGACCGTTGCCCAGTTTCAAAAATATTTTGGAAAACTCGAAGCACATTGTATCAATCTTGAACTACAATTACAAAGGGAAAACAATGTTTTAAAATCAGGGCAACAAAGTCAATTTTTGAAAGAAAAAGGTAATGAAGCCAAGGTTAAAAATGACATCGATGTAATTGAAACGATAAACATCGAATTGGAACATAGTGTTGAGACTAAATAACTCCAAAGAAAGAGGCAGTTACATAAAGAAAAGGAGGCACCTGAAACAGACTTACAAAGATCGTTTTTGATTCTATCAAAAAAAGGACCACAGTCAACCAAAAACCAGAATGACTCATTTAATGGAAGGCAACTAGAACAAAAAAGTTCTAATGAAAATACTGATGTACTAGCTTAGATTCAGAAAAAGGGGTTTGCAATCGCAACATTAAAAAATGAGTTAAGGAAACTAACAGGAAATAGTGTGAATACTAAGTTTGCAAAGCCATCAATCTTGGGAAAACCGATTGGACAACCACTCAAAAACTCAAATCCTTTTTATGACAACCGACTGCCCTTAAGTCTGAATGACCTAGAATTTCAAAACCATGGTTTGCCTCCCAAGTTGATGTGAACAACTGAATTAGTCAAAACGAAATCACTACACATACATTTCCTAAGGGAAGAGAATCTGCCCTGCAGAAACTCTCATTACATGATGTGCAACTAGTCTCATCTAGGTATAGCTCAAACGACATTGTTCATAATCACTACCTAGAGGAAGCTAAGAAAAAGACACATGAACACTCTAGGATCCCTAGAAATTTTTCTGACTCCAAACATTTTGTTTGCTCGACATGTCAGAAATGTGTCTTTAATGCCAATCATGACGCTTGTGTGACTTAAAATCCTGGAAAGAAGTCAACTCGCAGTGCTAAGTGGTCCATCCATGAAGACAACAAACAGAAACAAACCTAGAGGCAAATAAGGGGATGCAACACGAAACCAAAAAGACAGATCCCAGAAAGGACATAGGTCTTCAATACAAAAAGACTAGCCACTGTGCATGATAAAATAACAATCCTAGATCTTGTCTTAGGTGAGGCAAACCAAAGGGTAGAATTCTCAAGACTGTTTGTCTTAGATGGGTTCCAAAGGAAAGACATTCACCTCTAGCACAACAAAGGTTGAAAGTGAACCCCTAAAATGGTTTAAATGCACGATATCCCCGTAAGGGCGAATGAGAAAGCAAACGAAGCTCTTAATGTCAGATGCAGATACTCCTTAAGTACATGTAGCAACGTTCAAACCTACAGAGGAAGGACTCAAGTTTGGTTGGCTAAAAAGAAAGATAACTCATAAAAACAGGGCTTCAAGAGAATTTGATCTGATGATCACAAAATGATGGCTGAATCACAACAGTGTCAGACGCTCGCATCACAACAAAAAAAACACCAACAAGAGATGTTTGTTGAAAAAATCTCTTCAGTGCCTCGTCTCGCTCAAGACAAAAGGCGTCATATTATGACAACTCTGACCCCGTGCCCCCAAGACAAAATGTTGTTCCTACAGCAGAAAAAGTCAGATTCGTCACAACAAGGGTTAGAATTTCTCTTCAGTCATTTACTTGAAGATTATTACAATCCAACACATGGTCTTGCTGAGGAAAACAACAATTGACAAGCCCGGCGAATGGCATCGTTTCAAGAAGCTGAAATTTATGCAATCCTTTTTGTATCACGGTAGCAAAAAGAAATTGGTGAAGTCTTCCTTATTCAACATTGATAATAACCTGATGCTGCATTCATACAACCACAAAGTCATGATAATCCGATTGGAATCCAGAGAATCATCGCATTAGAACAAGTTCGTGGAAATCCAACCATGCCAGTTCAAACAAGACGACAGGCTTACCACAGATCCTGAAATGTTAATGAATCACTGCTCAGCGTGAAGTATATGTTGAAACTCGAATAAAATAAAAAGAAAAAAAGAAAAAAAAAAAAAAGAACATTAAGGAGGCAATGCTGATTCGCATGGATCGAAGGAGCAATGGGCAGGAATGAGACGTCATCCAAAGTTATTCGAGCAACTAAAAGTCTGGTAACTAGTCGACAATTAGTAACCATTTGGGCAAGATGATTATTAAAGGTAAAGTGGTTATGGAAGAACAAGAAGATGAAGATCAACTGTAATTCGCAAAGCAAAGGCGCTGACTTGTAGCTAAAGGCTATGCTCAGGATAGAAAGAAGGTGGTTGGGGGGGGGGGGGGGTTGATTTTGAAGATCATTTGCACCAGTTGTTCCCCTGCGGCCTTGGAAGGCAGTTCGGAATTTTCGGTTGCCCACAGCAGCACACAAGTCATTTCCAATCTAATCAGATGGACGTGAAAACGGCATTCATAATGGTCCAATGAATTAGAAGGAGGGTTTAGTGTTGCTTTATGCCAGAAGGGTTTCATTGATCCAGATCATCAGAACAAAGGTCTACTCATCAGAGAAAACTTTGTATGATTAAAGGCACGCTCCAAGAGCCTGGTACGATGAACTATCAACTTTCCTGATGTCCAAAGGCTTTACTAAAGGTATAATCGACCCAACTTTATTCAAGATAAAATACAGGGAGGATATTCTACTTGTGCAAATTTACGTTGATGACATAATTTTTGGGTCTACAAACCCTAAATATTCAAAAAGATTTGAAAAATTAATGCACAATCGATTTGAAATGTCCTTAATGGGAGGAGAATGAAATTCTTTACTTTAGGACTACAATCCACCAGATCCCCAAATGGTATTTTTATCAATCAGGCCAAGTACGCTTTAGAAATTCTGAAAAAGCATAATATGGACAACTGTCACTCATTGGGTAATCCCCATTGGCTACAAAACCTCAAAACTTAGAATTAGACATGAGTAAGAACCCTTAGACCAAATCTACTTATCTAGTAAATTACGGTCACTCATAGTACTTGACATCTAGTATAACCAGACTTATGTGCAACATATGCTATTGTGGCAATGTTATTCAAGCACACCAACTCAAAAGCACTCAAGGAGTAAAAGACTCTTAAATACCTAAAGGATAGCCATTAATCTGGGACTCTGTGTTGAATCGGGCAAAGGATTTTGGGCTATGAACTAACAGCATTTTACAGATGCTGAAGCCTGCCTGATGGGCATTGATACACGAAAAAGGCACTTCTGGAGGGATACAGCTGTCCTTGGTGATAAAACTAGTAATTGGATGTCAAAGAAACAAAACAGACACTGCAATGTCTAACAGCAGAGGTACAGATACGTTGCAGCTATCTGTACATAGTTGTGGCTCAAGAATGTGGATTAGGACACAACGTTTCCAAGATTAGGCTTCAAACTACAACAAAATAACCGTTGTGAATTGCTGACTCTCAGATCAGCCATAGCAATCTCATGCAACCCCGTACAACATTAGCGAACAAAGCACATCCAAACTCGGTATATACAATTCAAAAATGAACAGGTTGAAAATGGTAATATTGAATTATAATTGTCAGAACTGAAACGCAAATAGCTGACATTTTATTCGAAAGCCCTTCCGAGGACGTTTAGTATCTTGTCAGAAGGAATGTATAGAGATGTTTGAACTCCAGCTGATCTGGAGGTTCCTGACAAATGAGAGGCCTGCTATGGATATACCATGCATCAAACATCAACATTTACATATTTTTGAGAAAAGGGGCAAAATAGCAAAAATATAAAACTTCAAAAAGAAAATACAAATCAGAAAAACAGAAAATTTCCAAAAGGAATCTTCTGGACATGTCTCTTGGAATCAGATAGACATTTACGTGCTTATAAATGTCAGATAACATTGGACACTGGTGTGTAAATGAAGTCGAGCGAGAGTTTTCAAATAGTTTTCAAAACAGTGTCGGGGGGGGGGGGGGGCATTTCTAATTTTCTAAATGGCTTATGTGGCAAAATGTTCAGTAACATAACCCAGACTTCAAATAAAAAAAGCAGGTTTTAATTAACTTATCCTCACACGAATATGATCGACGAGAAACTAACGTTTCCTCGGTCTGAAGGTTTGTTCTTAGCAAGACATATCAATGTTTTAGCTCAAGAATCCGGATAGTGAACGTTTCAGTGGCTCTTACCCGGATTACCGATAAGAAGAGAAGTCCCCTAAACATCTGTTTTTTCGAACAAGTTGAAGCACAATTTTTCAAGAATTTCTCGATGTCAATTACATAAGTCTTTCAAAAATATGTGTCCACACTCCAACCGCTCACAATGTTTTGAAAAGACAACAATTTCTCATTGGTCCTATCTTTTAAGGGGGAGTTTTTCGGAAAAACAAATTTAATGTTTTGGATACATCACAACGACAACTCATATGATATACAAAACATTATCAAAATGTCCGCAAACCACTCATGCAGATAATAATTTCTCCCACGGAAATATCAAGACATATTTTAATTCACCTGGTATTTCCAAAAACTAAGTGTTTATATATTTAAAATAAAAGGGGAGAAAATATATTTAAAATAGATCCAATCGACTCAATGATCCTTAACAGTAAAGAAAAGGTTTTATGGTTCGATCTTATACCCAAGCAACATCTTAATTGTCACGACGATGCTGACTATCATAGGTGGTTAAGGTTAGGAATCAAATCCTATGATCCAACTAGAACCGAGGATCTTACCCCAGATAATCCAAAATTTCGAAATGGGCGGGGAGGCATTCGTTCCTTAGGTATTGATTGGAAGATGAATTGAATATGGGAATAATTGGCCGACTAAGATTGAGCTAACAACTGGAACAATCACAACAAGAGTTAAGTAATTACATCCTGGTAAGGCATTGAAGCGTTGAAGAATGAAAAAGAAATGGTAGAGAAGAGAGAAAGGTTAAAAGAAAGAAACCCTCCACACAACGTACGGCATAAACCGGGTCAATACATATGCTGTCAAATCACAAGTTGAATTGTTGACATTGAAAATGACATCATGGACCCAGTGATGCAAATTGCACAACCCTTCCTCAGGCCATTCGGGGAGGTTTCTCTCAACAGAAGGCCAGTCTCATTTGTCACGGAGATACACACATTATTCTATTGACTTCTCATTCCGATGATCGTTGATATAAATAGGTGGCTATTTGCTCGCAGCCTCCGATGAACTAAAAAACCAAAATGCATCTAATCCAGATCTAAGCAAGAGATCAAATAAAAATTTCGTTAGGACACATTCTATTACAAACACTTATTGAACATCATCAAGTTCACAAGCTGTTAACAAGAGTCCTAAACGGCAATATTTATTGTGATATTGTGCGCAGAACATCCGAGTGATACAATGTATTCACAATGAAGGATGGAAGTCCGCTTGAGCCAGCATCAAACAAGCTCATTGGTAGGCGTGCCTTGGCGAGATTCTAAATGAACAAACTTGTGAGCAACTGAATATCGTATTTGGTCCATGTAAATGAATTTGACGTTTATGAATTTTGATAAAAACATGACACTCATAAAAATAAAAAAAAGAAAAAATTGTGTTTACAAAAACTCTTTTTTAACGAGTGGACACGTCGATTGATTTTCAAATCAATTTCTCCGTTTTATCACTAACATAAACTTTAGTGTCAAACTGTGGTAACGGCAACCTCAATCGCGCATTCAAAATGCTCAATCTACGAATGTACATACTAACTAGAAAGGCTCAAGATTTAAAGACAAAGACTTCCGCAAACTCTGATTTAAGCTTTTAATGATAATTGCAATAAGTATGAGCATGTTGGACAAGAGATCACAAGATCGGCAAGATGGCATATCCAACGCAAAGCATGAAGGAACAAACCTACAACAAAGAAACAAAGATAAAGACGCAAGAACACATCAAGCTTAAACGACAAAACAATCTCACTGATCTCATGAACAGAGTGTACATCAATGAACCCACATCGGAAGGAGATTGTTAGCCTTAAATTTTATTTAGTCAATAAAGGAAGCTCGTTCCCGTGATTCAATGAACCCCCTCACTTCGGGGAGATTGTTACCATCAATTTAATTGAAGTCGGAAACAAGGAAGTTTCGGTCACTGTCTACGATGGCGGCTTCAGTCTTTTTAATTAGTTACATAGTTGTAATAGAATAATATCGGGAATTGGCTCGATAGTTAATCTAATATTGTATAATGTCTCGGGTAATCCGTAAAAACAAAACCCGAGCCGAGTCCTAGTTAAATAAACCCGCACGTCACAATTAAATTTGTAGGGGTATATATATATAAGATCTTATTCTAACTAAGAAAATATCTAGATAGCTAATATGCGTGTATCTGCATATCTATCTAAAACTCCTCTCTCAGTAATTCTCTACTCTACACCCACCACACTCTTTCTCTTTTCTTGGTGTGCTGATTATCGCGTTAAATAATGAAGTGAAGTGTTAAATGGATCCTACACTTAATCTCGACCATCCTAGCCTTCTCTTGCAAAAAGAGGATCACTGTTACTAGATTTTTGAAATTATCATCGAATTCGTAAGAGTGATTCGAATAAATTTGAAACGTTTCTTCATGAATATCCTTCTTATGAATTGAAACGTCATCACCCGGTGGTAATTGATTAGGAAAGATGAATTCATCTGGATGAATTCCTTGAAAGTGAATCACTAGTTTACATCGGAGAAGAACAAGGAAAAAGGAGGCATCAGATGGAATAGTGGTACAGGCACTAAAGGATCGTCTTTCAGAAAAAAACAATGATAGAAAAAACGTTGAAGCCAAATGCTTAACTTGTTTTTCTCAGGATTTGTCGGCATAATAAACCATTTCTATCCTTCCTATTCTCAAAGTTAAAAAAAAAATTTGTTCATACAAATCTATAAGAGCTTTAGCGGTGTGAAGGAAAGGTCTTCCTAGAATAATAGGCACTCTCAGGTCGGGTTCAAAATTAACTACGCACCAAATCCGCAAGAAAATGGAAATAAAACCATCACTCCTAAACTACAACTTCCTCATAGTCTATGCCCATCGGGTATTAATGGAAGCGATTCGGCAAGGGCTCGTGTGTCATTATGAGATAGTGAGTCAAAGCTTCAAGGCCCAAGCTGGCTTGATAGGATAGAATACGGTAAAAGAATTATGCTAGCATCAGAATCGGCTAAACACTAGTCCTATAGAGGTTTTTGTAAAGGCACATGGGATAAAGAAGATTTTCCCGGATCTTCGGGTATTCTTTGAGAACTTTTTTCATGAAGATACAGAATCAGTCAGACATTCACAGTTGTGATGGCAATTTCCTTGAGTTTCTCTTTGTTCCTTAGCAACGAGCTTAACCATTTGTTGAACTTTGGCATTTCGACAAGAGCATCTTTCAATCCAATCTCTAAACGGAGTTGTTTGAACATCTTCAAAAACGCGTCTATGTTTTGAGCACTTGGTTATCGTTCTCATTCACACTTTACATCCACTCGGGGTAATGGAAGTTTAGATTGATATCGAATTAAGGTCCTTGGATAATTAAGATCTTGAGTTTCAACATTAACGTTTTCTTTGCTTTTAGTTGTAGGTGATTTCATTGAAAATGAATCTTCTTCCTCCGGAGGTGGGACTTGTGCGGTATTTTCCAAATTTGGGATTATCCTTTTTCGCGTGTGACAGTCTCCGGTTTTGTCGGAGTTCTTTTTAAGGATTTGAAACAAGCAAGGTGTAAAGGAACTAGAGGAAGTCGAAGGTCGCTGTACCAAAGATTTTATTCACTTCTTGTTTGATAGGCATTAATTTGGCTTACCAGGGACCCCCGAGGATTAGTTACGGTTTGACTTGGAAGAGTTCCTGAATTCGAAGTAGAGGCAGAAATTTTGAAATCATTACAAAGATTTGTCAACAAACTCGTGACATTAGCCATTTGATTTTGCAAATTTTGACCTTGATTTTGAATATTCTTTAACACCGCATCGTTTGCCTTGACTATTTTCATATTGGTTTTCGAAACACCTTGGATTTGGGGCGTAGGAGCTTGATACGATGGAACTTGGTAAACCGGTGGTTGATTGGTTGGTGGTTGATTGGTTGGTGGTTGAAAAATTTGACCTTGATGGTTTTGATGGTTTTGATTAAAATTGTTCCACGGTTTTGATTGAAATTGTTTCCTTGTTATCGGCTTTGGTTTCCTTGGTTGTTTTGAACATTAAAACCGGGTGGTCTCATTTGATTTGCCAAATTAGGTGATTCCTATGAACAAAGTTTACCAACGGTGTGCGTTTGTTGGAATTGATGAATGTTTCAATGAAAAACGGGAAAATCATTCCTTGTTAATGAGATAATTGTTGAAGTTATTGGTTTTAAAAAAAAAAAAAAAAAATAAAAAAAAAAAAAAAAAAAAGAACCACATGTAAGCACAAACTTCCTCAACTGCTTTGACGGTAGGCAAGGAAGTCATTGTTTTTCACTAATCGCTTTCTCTAAACGGCTCATTTGAATATTCATTTTGTCTTCAAGATAAGAGGCGGCGAGTGTTGAATTTCAGAAAGAATTAGAAGGTGAGAATAGAAAGAGGAGCGATTCGTACTCCTTCCTTGGTTTCAATTGTCAGCGACTTCTTAAATAACAAAAACACAAAAAAAAAAAAAAAAAAAAAACAAAAAAAAAATAAAAAAAAAAAAAACAAAAGTAAAAAAAAAAAAAAAAAAATAAAAAAAAAAAAAAAAAACGAACCTTGGATTTACTCATCAAATAATGGCTAAACCATCATCGAGGTATCTTATCAAGAAAATTCCACCCGCGTCGGAATCTAAAGGCATCTTGATCATTGGTTATTCAAGGAATTATAGAACGTATCAATTGATTAATTTCCGAGAAACCATGATTGAGGACATTGACGAAGAATGTCCATTTGAAACGTTCCCATGGGCTTCGTTAAAAGTTTCATTCGGTTTTTGGTAGAAAGTTGTGATTTCATTCTAAGGTAAGTTGTTTTCAGAAGGTGGAAAGAATTGGTTTATGAATTTCGAGACAAGATCATCCCACTTAGAAATCGATCGAGGTGTGTTCCTTATACTAGTCCAAGTTTGGGCTTCACCTTCGAGAGAGAAAGGAAAAAAGCAAAAGCATATTTACGTTGTATTTGGAGACTTCGTGATGTCTAATCGTTGTATTGGCATCTTCGTATCCCTCGATGGGAGCTTGTAGCATTTGAGCCATGGTACGATTGTCGGCCATTGGAAACTCGGGTTCCTCAACAATAACCGTTGTTATTTGTTGTTGTCGACGACTTCGATTACGAGCTTGAGAACGAGTGCGCATGCACTAAAAATAGAGAAATTAAAAAATAAACAAAAATTACACTAATTTTTTCTGATTTATTGAATTATATAATAAAATATAAAATATATATATATATCATATATAAAATATATATATAAAATATATATAATATATAAATAAATTATTTTTTTTTTTTTTCTATACAACCTTATTTTAAACAAATACACGAAAGAAACTTAAAACAAATAAATCAACTTACATTGCACGAGTAGCTCTCAGAAAATTGCTTTTCAAGTGAGGGCTGTATTTCGTAATGACACAAATGACAATTTTTTGAATCTTTAGGTTTCGTATTATGGGCACTTTTCAAGTTCACGCGGAAACTTATTTATGATAATACCTCAATTGAAGGTATTATATGTTGGTGTTCTTTTACCAACTTTGTGTATTTTATTTCTTATTAAGGACAATTTTTATATTTTTTTTTTGAATTTTTTATGTTTTTATGATAATTATACTAAAAAGAAAAAGAAAAATATTTTTTACTTTTTAGGTTTTTAATTTTTTTTGGACTTTTAAATACTACCGTCCTCGCCATCATATTAAGTCCACTTACTTTTTCAAAGACTTTTTCTTCAACTTTAGACCTTAATGATTTCTTCTTATGTTATATGTATACTTGATGCAAGATATATGAACGGATAGAGTTTTGAATATATTTTTCGTTGGTAAAATTTTCGTTCAATATTATATAACACAAACAAAAATATTTATGGTCAAAGTTGAGGAAAAAAGACTTAAAAGATTCCATTGTGGACACTTAATATGGGACGGAGGGAGTATTAAGACAAAAATGAAACTTTCGAGGACGAAAGGATCTTCAAACCAAATCAACAAACGTAAAACGAAGGTATCTTAAACACAAGTCCCCGACAACGGCGCCAAAAATTGGTACACAATAAAATATACTAATTATATTTTTAAAAGAGCAATTAAGAAAATTCCCTAAGGAAAATTCACTCTTAAAAGATATATATATAATATATAATATGTATATTTAACCGGGAAGTATGATCACCCGGGTCGTTTCCCCAACGACTTGTGAAATTGAAACCACGTTTAAGCTCGGATTATGATTTGAATGAGAGAAAATATATTTTTGAGAATCTATAACTACTAAATAAAAGCAACAATTAAAAGAACAATTAAAAGCTTTTAAACACTTAAACAAATTAACGAGAGCAACTAAAAGCGACAAATAAGCAAATACACTAAAATTAACTCCTAAGAATGTAAACTTAATTTCTAAACCTAAAATAGGACAAAAGAAAATTTTAAGAAAAAGAAAAACATTTTTTTTGATTATTACGAATTAAAAACTATTTTAATCTAATTAAATCCTGAAAAATAGCAAATTAAGTCCTAAAAATTTAGAAAAATAATTTTTAAACTTAGAAAAGTCTAAAATAACATAAATACCCAGAAAACTATTTTTAATTATTTTTAAAATTAAATCCTATTTTAAACTTAAAATTAAAAGGCCTAAACTAAAAATTAAAATCTAAAAGTGGTGAAAATGATTTTTCCCTTATATAAACCTAAAGCTATTGTATAATAAAACTAAAACTATTTTTTTGTAGATTTTCTGAAACTTTTCTATTTTATGTATTGTTCTAAAAATAAAACATTGAAAAAATCCTAGAAATTAAAAAATAAAAGGAAAAATCTGTAAAAATTCAGGGAAATAGTCTAAAATGCAACAAAGGTTGAAGGAAAAATAAAAAGAAAGGTGTCCATGCTTAACCAAATATAGCTCATATGTCCCGTATTAAGGCTACGCTTATTAACTAAAAGGGAAATGAGAATGAGTTTAAAGATTAAATGGAAAGAGAAAAGGTTGATGAGGCTAATTTACATAATGTTAGACACAATGGGTATGGTAAGATAGAGGAGGTCGTAGGTGTTCTAGTTCTGGCAACAGCACCCCATTTTGTTATATTTTTTATTTTTTACTTTTTTGCAAAAACTAATTACTAGAATTTAAAGATGACATGTTTTTAAGCATTTTTAACAAAACAAGTATAAACTGAAACTTAAAAAATAAGCTCTAAAATAGCTTATTAAAAAGTTGTTACAGAAAACTAAGGATTTGAGCTTAAAAGGTGCTTTGATTGACACTATAAAAGGCTTGCACAAGCTTATATATAAGCTCGTTTTGAAAACAAAAGATGATCTAAGAAGCTGATGATGTGCTTATTCTAATAATGACAAGAAAACTAAATTGAAAACTCTGAAAGACACCTAAATCCTAGGATCAAAAGGGCAAACTCAGGATGCAATGCAAAAAGCTATAAAACTTAATAAGCTAAAAGGCTAAATAAGCTAATGAAATAAGCTAAGCTTTAGGAAACTTAATCAACCACTATTATACCAACTAATTAAAAATTTCTAAAGCTAAAAATCTAATTCTATAAGATAGAAATCTAAGTATAAAAGCTAGTCATTAGTTACTACTGTTTTTGGTGTTTTGATGATTTTTATGAAACTTTAAAGCTAAATGACCCTAATTATAACACCTCGTATTTTAGGTCATTGTATGACATTATGAAATTCACAATTTATTTAGGGTTTACGCGTTTGGCTACTTAAACGCTTAAACTTAAGTTAAATCGCGTAAACTGAAAATGATCTAGCAATGTAAAGCGGGCATTTAAACGTTAAATTTTGCATCAAGTAAAGTATTACATGATGTATTATAGGATACATTAAATGACTTTGTTCATCTTATTTTTATCCGCTACGTAAAATGCTTATCAGTTTCATATTAAATTGAACTTTTAGGCCATACCCAAGTTCTAAAGACCTAACGACGCCTAAACGAATATCCCACGATTATACGGCCCAACTTCAAAATAATCAAAATTACATCTTATATACTTAAAAGATGCCGAAATTATAAGATAAGGACGCAAGACGTTTCCAAGTTTAAATCTTTTAGGCAAAATATCTAGATATTTAAGAAAAGTAAACTCTTAACACCTTTATCAACTTGACAAGTTAACTTTAAACTAAGGTTAGAAAGTAAACTCATGGTTGAAGTTAGGGAGATATTTTTAACTATAAATACCGCATGCATGCATAAGGAAATCTTTAGCTTAAATCTTTTTTTTACTACATGGCAGAAAATCGGGGGGGGCCCCCCCAGCCATTTTTTTTCTCTTCTTTTACACCTCAAAACTCACGGCACCAATATAGCCACGTTGGATAGAAAAAAATAAAACCAAAATCCAACTTTGATTTCAAAAGAATTATACAACCCTTTACACAACATACTTAAGGTATTCTAAGGTGTTTGCAAGCATTGGTTCATCATTTGCAAGTATTAAGAAGAAAAAGTAAAGATTAGGGTTTGGAAACCTAATCTAGGGTTATAAGCTTGGAAGCTTTGGTTTTGAATCTAAACACGGGTTTAGAACTTATTTCTCATCCTATACATCATCACTAAGGTTTTCTTAAATCCTTTATACTTTTATTTCTTATGATTTTATGTGTTACATGTTAAATATAGCCATAATCACCACTAAGGACTTTCTAATATGTAAAATGAGTTATTATTTTTATAGTTTAATGCTTATATATGCCTTAACTTATGTCATATGGTCCTATATATCATGGAAAAGTAAAAATAAAAGTATGTTAACCTATGGATTAAGTATAAACATGTTTAGGTTAAATTAGGGTTTTATAATGTTTCTTAATCTTCACATGTGAAAATAATGAAAGTAAAAGGGTTGAACTTGTTACTATGAATTTACAAGGACTAGGGATGATATTGGATATTATTATAAGTACCACATATGTAAAATATGTTTTTAAGAGATTTTATAGTAAACTACTAAGTTAATAATACATAAAAACAAGGTTTTTATAAAGTTAAACATATAAATACATATGGGCTGTTTTAATTCGAATCTTAGGCAGTAGCTTTTGATATTTTAAAGTTATAATACGCCTCATGACGATTCCATAATGATAAGAAACTCGAAAAACCGATCTATAACGAAAAAGATACGTTAAAAACGAGTTTACGACTATAAATACTTTATAAAACTATTTTTATAAAAAGTTACTATTCATTACAGCAACTTTTATTTTTAAAACATCTAAAATATGATATAACTTTTAATTAGCGAATCGTAACACGCAAGAATCGTTAAAAAACGTAACTATAACGAGTAAATAAGCGGGCATTTACGTAATTAAAGTTCTAAAAAGAAATTTTTATAAACTATGAACAGTAAAAATCACTATTCATCAGTGGACAACTTTGTAAAATTTATAAAATCTTTTAATAACGAGAACGTACTCCGAAGGAAACGACTAAAAAATCGGGATTAAAACGAATAAGTTATTACGATTACAAGTTTACGCTAATTAAAACCCTAAAATCTACAAATGAGGACTGTCGTGAACACTAATTTTACTATTCATCACAGAATCGTTAAAACTTTAAAATTGTAATATTTTGAACGCTCGTCTTACTACTAAAAAAAAAAAAAGACGTGGACGAAGAAACGGCGAGCAACGGGCTTAAAACGACCAAATTAGGTCATTTTTACAAAAAGTATATTTATAAACGTTTTCACCTTATAAATATTATGTTTACTAAAACGATTATCTGTGATTAAGCTAGAATAGAATAATTGGGAGTGGTTAAATCTAAATGTGCTATAATACTAGGGAGTGTTCATAATGAGGCCTCTATCGGATGGCGTATCGATGAGTTGTTGGGATTTACGATTTAAAAGTGTCCTAACTCCTCTACGTCATGTCATGACTCTCTTTAATTATGATAAGCCCGAACGATAGTACGATGTAAACAACTATAAGATTATATTCAATGTTATAAATGTTAAAGACTCGGTACTTATTCAACTTAATTTAAATAGGTTGCATTTTATCGTCTTGCGTGACGTTTTATACTGAGATTAATTAGTCTATCGTACTCAAGGTGAGTTTCATAGCCCCACTTTTACATTTTTACAGATTTATTATTATATCGGTGTTGAGAACATGCTTTGTATTTATAAATTGGACGCAAGAGTTAGAAAGTAATTGATTATGTGTTGCCTAAGTAGCATAACGCCTCCCTGAGCCCATTATCATGAAACTTCAATTGCATAGATGTATTTTGATAATTACAATATGTGAGCGCGAATGTTATAAATAAGATCTATTGGATAACCTCACCCGTTTGGGTGATTAGTCTATCACTGGAACGAACTTGTCCATAGTCCAGGGACTTGGAAGTTGCTGGTTACAAATCTATACGGTCAAATAACTGCTAAAATAGCAAATATAGGTTGAGCTTCGGTGTCATGAGCTTAGTGCAACAGTAATCTGGTTTTGTGATTGTTGGCATATGTTGTAACATCACGGGAAAGTCTTGCGGTCCTGCATAATTTAAATACATAAACCTGTGAATTCACCAACATTTTTGTTGACGTTTTAAGCAATGTTTTCAGGAGGTCAATAGGCACGAGGTGCCAAGGATGCATTGGATTATGTTTTGGATTGTACTGTTAAAGACTTATGTGTATCATGTTTTGGGAAATCTATGTTGTCTTTTGTAATATGAAACAAAGAACAAGTAAAGCTATAAGCTTTTGTAATATGTCTTTTATTTAAATCCAATGTATCAATCTAAACGACTTTTGTGTCGTTCTTATATATATCTTGTGCTGTTGATCTTGAAGTAACATGCCCCGGATCCTTATTCCGCTGCGACCCATTTTGGGGGTGTTACAGATTGGTATCAAGAGCCAAGGTTATAGAGAACCAGGTCAAAAATGTTTTTGCTGGACTATAACCATTTTCAAACATTGCATACATACAAAAGGGTTTTACGGGGTATTCATATACAAATTATTGCATTAGTCGGTTAGGCTATATACATGCATAATTGATATACGTGTTTATAATATATTACGTATATAAGGATGATAGTCTTATATTAATATACTTATATAAGCTAATTTTTGATTTCAGATACTATCATGTCAGATTCTGAGCACTCTACGGTTACATACACATCAGTATCTGAGGACGATTTAGATATGGGGTCACCAGGAGTCGAGAGTACTTTTAGATGTTTATTAATTTTTGAGGTTCCACCATCGCCGGACTACATACCTGGCCCTGAGGGACCACCATCACCAGATTATGTGCCTGGCCCTGAGGAGCCAGAGCAGGCACCACCTTCACCTATTTACATACCATTTGTTCCGGAGCCTGTTTACCCAGAGTTCTTACCAGTGGACGATGAGGTATTCCCGGCTGAGGAGCAGCCACTGCCTGCTGCTGACTCACCTACTCATCAGTCACCAGGAATATAAAACCGGATCCAGCCCGAGGAGGACCTAGAGGAGAATGATGAGGAGGATCCTGAGGAGGATCCAGCCGACTATCCTGAGGCTGACAGAGGAGATGATGATGATGCACACTTAGCTCCTGCTGACCCTGCAGCTGTTACTTATTCAGGGCTACTCAGGACCCATACATTGCTTATCGCGTCACGGCTAGGATGTCCATCCGACCCCAGGCGCCGGCACCGTTCCTCTCCGAGGAAGTTGCTGAGAGAGTGTTAGCCTTACCTACTCCACCACCATCACCTCTCTCTCCATACTCATCACCACTTCCTCAGATACCCTCTCCACCATTACCTATACCATCACCTATTAGCCCTACATATGTTGAGGGATCTCTGGGATCCCGAGCTGCTGGGATTAGACAGAGAGATGCACTACCATCTCCGATTCATGAGACTGAGATGCCTGAGATGTGTTTACCGCTTCGTAAGAGGCCGTGTCGTACTACTCCTGGTCCTGGATACGAGGTCGGGGAGAGTTCGACAGCTGGTGCTGCTAGGCAGGTTGGACCTACCACAGCTAGGGCAGACCTTTATGGATTTGCTGATACGTTAGAGGCCGCTCCAGGACGCCGGATGTCTAGAGAGTTAGGCTATGGTATTAGGGATACATGGGATGACCTTGTAGGAGCCATCCAGGAGATTGCACCGACCACCCTAGAGGGGGGGGGTGTCAACCAGAGAGTTATAGAGTTGTCTTCTACTATTTACCAAGAGTAATTGAGATCATATTATTACCAGTCTGGATGATGGCACGGTATGACCCGAGTCTCTACTTATAGCCCGAGTCAACATGTTAGGAGATGATAGGCCCTTCTATAACCACAGCCGTTCTGAATGATTGAGGAGGCCAGAATTATCACGTGCCGCTTGGGCAGGCATGTCGATGTATGCTTGCGATGCAGGAAACGCATTCCGAGGGGCATATTACTTCGGACTATGAATCATGACTCCGCATCCGAGATCGTTGAGTTACAGGGCAGCAGACCATAGGAGACATGACGGTGATTTCTAGAGCTGGCTGAAAATCAGACTATCGAGACAGAGACAGTTAGTGGAGGCACTAAAGATAGTGAAAGGCCTCTTCAAGACTCAGATGAACGAGCTTCAACAGGCAGCAGGGACCTGCTAAGGACCCTGGCAAGGCCAGAGCTACGGCAGAGGAGGCCAGTAGCAGTTCTTAGACTATGTTATGATTGTAGCTACTGTACATCTTGTTAAGTAATTTTTTTTTTGTGAGTGTGTAAATGGTTGTTCGCCAGGCAAGGCAGTGCTGGTATAGATCATTTTGTTTGACTAGGCTACTCTGTTTAGATCTTTTGTCATATATCGGGCTATCATAATTGTACCCTACTAAGATAATACGAGTAAATCTCGGCTAGTATAGTAAGCTATAGGTTATTTTGTCTTTGTAACCTATTGTAAGTGATCGTTTGTATATAAACCAATCATGTATATTTTCCAAGTTATATATGGAAAAGAGATGGATTAAGATTTATATGAAATGCTGAATTTATTGTGAATGAATGTCGATTGTTAAATTTCAATACTACTTTGGTATTTCACTCTTGTATGTGAACTCGTTTTATTCATTATGTATACATCGGGTTATGGTTAAGATTTTTGAAATCTAACTGGTGTTATGTGTTCTTATGATTTAAGAAAATGGCACCAAGAGGAAGGCCCACAAGAACAGCGAGGTCAAGGGCCAGTCACGCAACTCCCGCCACCGATCACCACAACTCACCCACCAGTCACAGACCCAACTACCAACCACTTCGGTCACGCAGTGCCCACTGGGCATGCCAAGATCGATCGAGGGTGTCACTGCTGTTTTGGCAGCACGTGCTACGACCCGGAATGGCGATGATAGCCATACCTCGGGAACTGGTGCAAGAAGGAATGAACGCACCATTCGGGAGTGCACCTATCAAGACTTCATGAAATGTCAACCCTTATTCTTCAAGGGTACAGAAGGAGTGGTCAGCTTGACCCAGTGGTTTGAGAGGATGGAAACCGTGTTTCGCATAAGTAACTGCACCGTGGAGAATCAAGTGAAGTTTGCCACTTGTACTCTTATGGGAACTGCTCTAACATGGTGGAACTCACATGCTAGGACAGTGACTAATGAGGTTGCATATGCAATGACGTGGTCTGACTTGAAAAAGAAGATGACAACTAAATATTGTCCGAGGAATGAAATCAAGAAGATTGAGGCAGAATTGTGGAACCTAAAAGTAAAAGGCACCGATGTGGTAGCTTACAACCAACGTTTCCAGGAACTAGCATTGCTGTGTGACAGGATGTTTCCTGAAGAGACTGACAAAATTGAAAGATATGTCGGTGGGATGCCCGACCTGATTTACTCAAGTGTTGTGGCATCGAAGCCAAAGACCATGCAGGAGGCTATTGAGATGGCGACTGAATTGATGGATAGGAGGATTAACACTTTGGCTGAGAGACAGACAGAAAACAAGAGGAAGTTTGAAGACGCTCCTCGAAATAACCAAAACCAACAACCAAACAAAAGGCAGAACACAGGCAGGGCTTATGCTGCCGGGAACGGTGACAAGAAACCGTATGAAGGGACTAAACCTCGATGTCCCAAGTGTAACTTCAACCATTACGGTCCTTGTATGCCAACATGCAATAACTGCAAGAAGCTTGGCCACCTGGCCAAGGACTGTAGGAGCCGGCCTGCAACTGCAAACAACAACAACCGCAACAACAATAACAACAACAACCGTAACAACAACAACCCAAGAGCCCAAGGGGCAAATACCAATGCCATCGTTTGCTTTGAGTGCGGGGCTCCAGGCCACTTCAGGAAGGACTGCCCCCAGTGGAAGAACAAGAATCAGGGAAATGGTAACGGTGTAGCCAGGGCTTATGCAGTGGGAGTTGCAGGGCAAAACCCAGACAACAATGTTGTGACGGGTACGTTTCTCCTAAACAACCGTTGTGCTTCCATTTTATTTGATACTGGTGCAGATAGAAGTTTCGTGTCTACTCAATTTAGTGCTTTGATTAATATAGCCCCCACTAAATTTTCTGAACCATCCGTTTCACGTCGACCTAATGCCTGTAGAAATGGGTACTTATGACGTCATAATTGGCATGGACTGGTTGACGAAATACCAAGCCGTTATTGACTGTGCTAAGAAGATCGTTCGTATTCCCTTTGGGAGCGAAATCTTAATTTTTCATGGAGACGGAAGTAGAAATAAACGCGGGACTCGATTAAACAT